>JAVIAB010000092.1:150527657-150610157 GCA_032433765.1 Megaustenia siamemsis
GTGTATCAATCCATCAACTGTGTCTGCACAGTCATAAATTCTAAAATTGTCTATAGCGCAATATAAATGTAAGGTTGTGGACATCGCAGTCTAGTGAACATTAAATGTGTGACGTGATGTTGCTATTTCTGTTTGTTAAACATGCTCACGTGGAAAGCAAATTATAGACTGAGTCGATTTTGTGAAAGTGAATGTGCATTTATTTGTCAACTATCTTCAATATTAGATGTCTTCAAATACTTCATACTTTGGGAGAGTAATGTTTCTTCAAATACTTCATACTTTGGAAGAGTAATGTTTCTTCAAATACTTCATACTTTGGAAGAGTAATGTTTCTTCAAATACTTCATACTTTGGGAGAGTAATGTTACTTCAAATACTTCATACTTTGGGAGAGTAATGTTACTTCAAATACTTCATACTTTGGAAGAGTAATGTTACTTCAAATACTTCATACTTTGGAAGAGTAATGTTACTTCAAATACTTCATACTTTGGAAGAGTAATGTTACTTCAAATACTTCATACTTTGGAAGAGTAATGTTACTTCAAATACTTCATACTTTGGAAGAGTAATGTTACTTCAAATACTTCATACTTTGGAAGAGTAATGTTACTTCAAATACTTCATACTTTGGAAGAGTAATGTTTCTTCAAATACTTCATACTTTGAGAGAGTAATGTTACTTCAAATACTTCATACTTTGGGAGAGTAATGTTACTTCAAATACTTCATACTTTGGGAGAGTAATGTTACTTCAAATACTTCATACTTTGGGAGAGTAATGTTACTTCAAATACTTCATACTTTGGGAGAGTAATGTTTCTTCAAATATTTTAAATATAAATCTTGACATCCAACATTTTGATATATAAAATTACCGAAGTAGCTAACAAGGAACAAACTATCTATATTAATTGTCTATCAGTTTATCTGATATTAATTGAATTATTATTTGTTTTTTCAACTGTCGCAATTGTGCAAACTATAATTTGTTAATGTATTGACAGAAAAACAATGACAAATTATCAACACTTAAAAGGAGATGCTACCATACGATGGGAGACATCGAGTATTGAGACCAAACTCAAAACAGAGGTTAAGTATAACTTGAAAATAATCAATCACCTGGCAATCTTCTAGTTAAAATAGAGACCCGAAACTTGAGAGAGCGAGACAGGCAGCATCCTTGTTAGATTAGTAAAGAAGTAAAGAGCCCCATCACGCCAAGTGGCGTATAGGGAATATTGTGTTAGTGACCATCATTTTTATAGACCGTCGGCACATGACTTTTGGGTAAATTTGGTCGGCATTACGCCAGTGCCGCTTTACTTTCCCTGAAAAGATTCCAGTACCGATTTACTATATATATACTAGACAAACAACCTTTAAAACCTGAGCCCTGAAAGTATCTACCCCACGGCACATCCCACAAATGGGATAATGCTGTCATCATCATCATCAAGTACCGGGCCTGTTGGCGTAGGTGATCATGTTCTTTGTTGTTACCATTACCTCTGTCTTTTTGCTATTAAGGCTGAGTCCTTTATTTTTGCTTTCTTTCACTATAATGTCCAACATTTCTTGTAACTCATTTTCACTCTTAGCGATTAAGACTGTATCATCAGCATACCTTAGATTATTTATATTATGACCTCCAATTGTTATTCCAGGCATGCCCATTATGGATCTTAAAATAATCTCACTATAAATATTAAACAAGTCTGGTGACAGCACACAACCTTGTCTAACACCCTGTTTTATTTGTTGAAATATTCCCAATTGGTTTCAAGTTCTTATGGCCGCTGTTTGTTGCCAGTACATGTTCTTTTTTATTCTTAAATCTTTGCTGTCTACGTTTATGCCTTCTAAAATTTTGATTATTTCTTGAAGCTTTACTTTCTCAAATGCCTTGGTGTAATCTATGAAACAAAGGTATACTTTTCACCTATATGGCTCTTTCTACTAATGATCTTATGATATAAATGGCATTGTTTGTTCCTTTATCTCCAACAAAACCACATTGTTTATCGCTAATTTCTGGACTGATTTTGTTTTGCACTCTTCGCATGATGATTCTTAGTAATATCTTAGTCATGTGACTCATAAGGCTTATTGTGCGATTATCATCGCATTCAATAGCACCCGATTTCTTTGAATATATGATAATGCTGTAATGATAATTTAATCAACGATAAAAGAATAAAAACAGGTAGAAATGGAGAATTGTCATGATAAATGATAGGTGTCTACCTCGGCGGTGTTGTAATCGCATCTAGAGACAGAGTTCCAGATGAGAATAGTCGCCCTGGTTTCTGGTTTCGTAACGTTACACACAGAAAGGCTTAAATTACATGAATTCTCACAACTATGTTCAGCCTCAGCTCTCCTTGTGACAAGTCTTATTCTGTTATAAAACAATCATATAGTGAACGGTGATTAGCATCACTAAGAATGAAAGTGATGATCACGATGATCATGTTTATAACGGCACACATTTGTTCATAACCGGAGTTGACAGAGTTGTTAGTTTAATCGCTACCGTCATGACATGACAGGGCAATCCTAAATATAGCATTTCTTTGTTTCTGAACGACACAGATTTATGTTTTACATGTTTTTATTAAAATATTTTTTCATGAGAAAGTAGTGTGGTTTATCATTGAGTTATTCGTAGGTTATCATTACTGAACTCCTAACTTTGTTTAAAACTGCTCAGATCCTCTCTCAAAATATCCCACAGCATCTAGCGACTGACGGCTTCAGCTCTGTGTTGGTTAAGTCCCTTTTTAATGCACCCACTAAGCCTGTGGTCCTAGGCCCTCCCATCTTAACTCCCATCCTTTTCATCCGAAGAAGTGACGTTGACTATATAGGTTGTCAAAGTCCTCCGGCATCTCGGAGGACATTAATGACGTCCGCCTGGTTAATTGATTGACCGCCTTCAACAACTGCATAGCTAACTAGTCTGTCCACTCTTTCATTTCCCCGGACTCTCGAATGCGCAGGGACGTAGACAATGGTGACTGCCTGTAGTTGGTCTAGAGTGATACTGTTTATATCAGCCCTCATTGAAAATGCTGGCATTAACAATATTGAACGCTATCTACTTTAAAATCACCTTGAAATATTGTTTGCCGTCTATTTTAGAAACACATGATACTATCTACGCTATCGACTTTACTAATGCATGAAAATATCTGAGCTATCGACTTTACTAATGCATGAAAATATCTGAGCTATCGACTTTACTAATGCATGAAAATATCCGAGCTATCGACTTTACTAATGCATGAAAATATCTAAGCTATCGACTTTACTAATGCATGAAAATATCTGAGCTATCGACTTTACTAATGCATGAAAATATCTGAGCTATCGACTTTACTAATGCATGAAAATATCTGAGCTATCGACTTTACTAATGCATGAAAATATCTAAGCTATCGACTTTACTAATGGCATAAAATATCTAAGCTATCGACTTTACTAATGCATGAAAATATCTGAGCTATCGACTTTACTAATGCATGAAAATATCTAAGCTATCGACTTTTTAATAATGTATGAAAATATCTAAGCTATCGACTTTACTAATGCCATAAAATATCTAGGCTATCGACTTTACTAAAACATGAAAATATCGGATGCTATTGACTTTAATAACAAATTACAATATCGTCTGCAATAAACTTTAGAAAACCATACGAATATTGAACGCTATGTAATTGATAAACTCATAATAAATGTGTACGCTACACACTCTAGAAACCAATGAGAACATTGTAGGCTACCGACTTTAGCAACAAATAATAAAATCTACGCAATTGGTTTTATTAATCCATAGCAATATTGCAATATTACATTAACACACAAGGGTTTATGAAGACCACTTTGAGAATCTTCCTTCTAGTTCAAGGCAGGCGACACTGATTGTAATGTATTTCAATCATCTTCAATCATCATTCCAAATCGCGTTATTCTAAAGTTCACTAAAAAAATTAGTCCTCTCAAGGATTTCTGTAAAGCGGATGTGACATGAAGACGTGCAAGCGATCATGCATTAGTTTGCTCTGGCAATCCTACTTAGCATTAAGGGATTTTCAGCGCTACTTAATTAAGAGTTGTGGGCATGTATCTTTATATTTTTGTTAATAGGCAATTCCCTACAGTGCAACTAAAGGGATTCTGGTATACGATCGAACTTTCTTGTCACAGAGAAAGAAACCTAAATGATACTCCCATAGAAAAAAACATATACCGTTATATGTGAGTCATACAGCTGGCAATCTCTGTTATAGTATGTTTCTAACATTCTGTCTTGTCCGTCTATTTCGAGGAATGCCCTCTCATTCTGTTATTATCTTAGCGTTTGCTAACATCGCGATTAATGTGGCCAAAACATATGTGGCGTTGTTTCTTTATACTCGTATATTCTATTGTGTTCTATTCTATTCTTGGAATCTGTTTCATGGCAATCGGGTCGTCCTCATATCCCACTGCACTCCGTCCCTTCATTATTCGCGTATTATGTTGTTGGAGTGGTTCCTAACAATTATTAAGTGATAACAATGTATGATTCACTGCAGCATAACTCAATAGCAAATCCATGAAATTTATTTAATGATGACAATACAGTATCACAGCGTCTGTCCATCCCTTGTGTACAACGTTTAAAGCGCCATCAACGGAAATCGATGGAAATTGTAAGAAATACAGCTGGAGTCCGACAATGTTGCTTACACAATTATACGATCAACAGGCAGTAGAAAACTGAGTTGAACACACGAGGTATGTGTTCGAAACTTAGCAGACAATGAATTCAAGATAAACCCATCACTGGTTACACACAATTCTCACGTGAGTTAATATTTTACGGTTGAGAAATTAGTTATTTAGTTTTGAAGAGAGTTTTTGGAGTAAAAGTTATAACATACACACACACATACACACACACACACACACACACATATTTTACAGGCAACACATTGTTTGTATGATCCTTGAACTCGTATTTTGCCATACACCAATGTTGTTACAAAACGACGTCACTGATTTCGAATACAATCTTCATCCAACTTACTATGCATTTGTTGTCGTTGATAGCCACTAAATGTTCGGAACACGCCCCTGATAGACTGCGTACTCAAGTTTGGGTAAGTAACACTGCTCAACACGACTTCAGATATACGAGGCAATGACTCCTCTTTTACATTCTATCATAATGACTTCGTAAATGATCTACTAATCGGCTATATCTATATACAAAGAGCAATTTTATAACTTATATGAGTAACGTTATTATTTATTACACGTGTTTTTGATCTATACTTTATTTTATCAAACACGATGTAATATCATTTTTATCATTTTATCGTACACATTCCTGTTGGTTAATATAATGCTGTTCCCCCCCCCCCCCCCCCACTCTTGCTTCCAAAAGGAGGTGTTAAAAATCAGGAGCTAGTGGCATTGAAACAGTAACGAACGTCTATTTTTTAGGCAACTGGAAATTGCACTAAGAAAACAGTTGAAGAATAGGCATCTCAGGTGACAAGAGTTATGGAAACATAAACGATTAAGTGAGCACATTATAAATGATTTTTTGAGTGAGCTGTTATCATTTAAATAAAAAAGGCTTGAAATGTTACAATTTTCTATTTAGTTATTGAGATTGCATTTAGAGAGGCATGATAATATCCAGCAATTTCAGGTTATTTGTATTTCATGACAAGACCAGCGAGTAGTCGTTCTTAGTGCCTGGGAAGATCATTTACTTTGGTCTGAGTATTTGGATGAGGCGTGCAAGTGAAGGATTTTGTCAGGTCTTTTTTGATAGGATTTGACAGGATACATGATTACTTTGTGTGATTTGGGGTAATTATATTTGTGTTCATGTGTCGCAGTACGCTTTGAGAAATGCTGTTTTATATTTATTTGTTCAGCTTTGCTGCCATGCTATAATATCAAGAGTGATTTAGGACGTTATGTGTGTTTTTCCGCGTGCAACGATGATAAACGAGTAGAAATCGATGAAATAGAGTGATAGTGGAGGGAAAGTGAAATAATACAATTAATATGAAACATACAGTAGCAATGATATGTTAAAAATGTCATCAGGAAATTCATCAACATATATTCATTTGTAAGTCTTACATATCAATGTTTGTAATGTTTTATAGTTTGACAGTGTCGCATTTTAAGAACAAAATAAAGCTTTGCCAAAGAAAATTCAAATGTTGTGTAAGCAAATATGTTTGCAGATTACAGGAACAACGACCCACTTTGTGTATATAACTCTGTATTTAAAAAAAAAGAAAAGTAAAGTACCCCCGTCACGCCAAGTGGCGTGTAGGGAAATATGGTAATAGTGACCCTATATTTTACAGACCTTCAGCACATGATTTTTGGGGTAATGTGGTCAGTATTACGCACGTGCTGCTTTACTTTCCCAGAAAAAATCCTGTACCCATTTAAGGCTGGGTGAACCCGGAAGCCGTCGGTTGGGATCGAACCCTACCCCTTGTCCGTCATAGTCCAGTTCACTGACCACTGAGCTATCGCGGCTCCCTAACCCTGTATTAATTGTAGAAAATGAACAAAATCTATAAACTTTTTGAGAATTTTAATAACTTGAGCATGTACAGATAATGAAGAACATTTCAGTTTTTTTCAACATGCAGATTACTATCTTAACAAAAGATATACCAACTAGATTATACTGAGACGAAGGTGATACATTGAAGCAAGAGGTTGGGACTTTAAATTCCACATGTAACTGGAC
Organism: Megaustenia siamemsis; assembly: GCA_032433765.1. Lineage (NCBI taxonomy): Eukaryota > Metazoa > Mollusca > Gastropoda > Stylommatophora > Ariophantidae > Megaustenia > Megaustenia siamemsis. Next base: position 150,534,442 of record JAVIAB010000092.1, read on the forward strand.
TTAGCCAGCAGAATGAACTTGTTATAGAGTGAGCTAATGGAATCATAGGGGGCAGGTAACTCAGTTGTTACCCGCTTCTCAATAGACAATAGCAGTAACAAATAGTGGCGACCAGTAGTAATTAGTTTAAAGTCGAGAATGGAAATTTTCCAAAATGACAAGTTGTAGAGACGAAGTTAAGGAAGTAAAAGTTATAGTGGGTGGTGGACACACAGAGGTGAGAAAGGTAAAATAGAATTATACGGAGAGTTTGGGTCTATGGAATTTTCCACGCAGCAGGTAGTGGAAGTTGGAAGATAGCGCGGTGTTTGTAGGGGTGGGGACCTCAGGCATGACAGGAACACCCACCAGGATAAGGTAGGAAGGTCCAGAATTATCCTGGACATAATAGTTAATGGAAATGTTCACGATTTCCGCAACAACAGGTTGTTGTGGAAGTGACCATAGACGCATGAATAGGGCATGCATTGACCCCATGACTTTGGTCGTATGATAAATGAGTGGTCATCCAACAAATGGGTCATGGAGATTCACGAAAACAAGGTGTTTTCATCAAACCAGGAGATAGTTCAGGTGTCGGTTACAGAATGGTGAGCAGTGACCAACTCAAGTGACCAGAAGAGCACAAATTGTCACTTGGCAACCGTTTTTATTGGCTACTGAATTTTAGACGAAGAGAGTGGTTGGAGTATTTAAACCTCAACACTATAGGTTTGAGACAGTCAGGAAAAAAAATAGTCAGGAAAATAAACAGTCAGGATTAAATTAGTTAGAGAATGAGAATAGTCAAGATGTAGACTAAGCTTAGTCCGGCTTCTGCCGAACTGCCGAAGGCAGTTAGAGTTAGAACAGTGAGAACAGTTAGAAAGTTAAGATTAGAAAGTGAAGCCAGTTAGTTAGGAAGTTAGAATCTCCAAGTTGTAGTTCAAGTCAGTTGAGAAGTTATTAGTAGAAGTTGATAGAGAGTAGGAGTATAGCAATGAAAATATGAACATTAATGTCGTGAAGTGTTTTTAAGAGTATTTCAAGTTGTTTTTCACATTCCTCATGAACGTAAGTTGATGAATAATGTTGATGATGAATAAATGCAATATGCCTTATGAACAAATACAATAAAGAGTCAGTGTGGATCTATAACAAACTGCTTGCGTCATGATCAGTGAACGACAGAGCTGTTCCAGAACCTGCCCAAACTTACCAGTCATGCTCCTGAAAGCAAACCAACAATTTGGCCAAGCCAGTAGGGATCGAATAACATAGGAAAGACAAGACACTTAACCAACTAAGAGAATTCATGTATTATGTAACATATTATGGTAACAATTTCAATGGCGACGGCAAATTAGATGAAAATATTAAAACCAGAAACAAGAAAACAAATAACATAAATTACGAAAAAGCATCGATACTGCATCAACAACAAAAAATATTTTCGGGTGTGTGCTGATCTGTATTATTCTAGAAATACCTACACTATGCTACAAACACTTACTATTTGCTACGACTATCTGACGTGGACAATAATTGAAAGACATGTGTAAAATCACATGCAAATTGAGATGCATACAACAATTATACAGGGATAACGTAACCAAATGAAGACGAAAAAAAAACAGTAGGGACAATTCTAGTTAACGACTACAATAAACATAAAAAGTAAAATATTATGCATTTTATCTCACCAGATAAAAGTATCCCATGTGCAGAATTAGCTAACTGCATACAAAGACGAACGAGCAACCATGGAAAAGGTAGATAGAGGTAATTATAATCACTAAATACATTTTTGATGTCAGAACTTCAAGTCACATGACTAGCGATGACCAGAAAACAACACAAATCCTACTCTCTGCGAAAACTCAAGGTGCAAGTAGTAGGTCAGAGTTCGATCCCAGCAGTGACGGATTTTTTTTCGGACCAACAAGGCTTCGGGGTTCACCCAGCTTCTAAAACATGGGTACCAGAGATTTTTCTGGGAAGTAAAGCAGCCTGGCGCGATGCCAACCATGTCTCCCAAAAATGGGGCTTGGTCATAGAAAAATATGGTCACTAACACCATATTCCCCATACGCCTAGCAAGGCGTTGAGGGAACCTTAACTTAGTAGGACAAAAGAAGGTATGTAAAAGTTGTTAAAATGCAACTCTTAACTGTCGTAATGGGAGGTAATTTTCACTGAAGACATTCTGACATTGACAATGAGCTGCAGAAAGCGTTCACAGAAACTGCTCTTTGCAACAAAAATTGTTCCTGTAGTATGAGCAGAAAAATGTGCTCCTCGCATGTCAACCTTGACAAGAATTGATTGTTAATTTGCTCCTTGAAGAACTCAGCAATGAAGACTGGTATCAGTCAAATGACTTTTAACAGACAGACCATTTAAATTGCTGACCGGGTTACAATACTTTAGAGGTGACTTCATATAACATCTTGATGAGTTACTTTATCACTACTGGACGTAACTTGATGAATTACTTATCACTGCTAGAAGTAACATCTTGATAGATTACTTATCACTGTTCAATCTGGCAAATGTAGCATTACAGTGCTACATGTTAATTGAGAACGGTACTACATGAGAATGGAATCACTGACAACGGCGGCTATAACATTGTTGGTTACACAGAAAGTGGATGACTCAGTCTTGGTAACCGACTCGCAGAGTATGCTACAGTAGCATGACAGTGTCTGCGGCAGGAGTTTGATTTAGTCTTTGGATGACTCTAAAGGGAGCGCGTTAACATAGGCGTACAGTCCAGGGTACACTGGTGTACATGGCAATGAAATAACTGATGAGAATGTAGGCAGCTGAGCGAGGCTTTACTCTTGATAAAGAGGCCATCTCTAAGTTTGTTCTTCATTCCTTAAGAGAAGAGAAGGAGATTAGGTAGGGCAATGATGTTTTATTGAGAGACAGATGAGTCTAAAGGTGGAAAAGGGATCTGGTCGAGACGGAGTACTTAGTGGGAAAAGCAAATGTATCTGGTCGAGACGGAGTACTTAGTGGGAAAAGTAAATGTATCTGGTCGAGACGGAGTACTTAGTGGGAAAAGCAAATGTATCTATAATCAACAACTTACAGGAACAATCAGTCTGCTTACGCTTCGACAGAGATGCTGGGAGGGTCGGTGGAGCGGATGTGGGGATGCCTCGACTGCAGTGAAATTGATTTAATGAATAGAATAGAAAACAAATATTATGACACCTAGCCCTTATACTTCAACATAAAACAGTCCGTATCATCACAAGAAACATGTTTTGCAGAGAATTTTTATTTTCATCTTTTACTGTAAGTGTAAAACATTGTCGCTTAACTGTTAACATAAACAAAGCTAGTCATCATAAGGATGATATGTTTGAGAAGCGCGTTTGTAATTATCAGAAAATACATAACTAGAAATGATTTTGTAAGAGAGAGATTGGGCTTTCACTCAATTATAAACTACATACAGGAACAACAACATAATTGGTTTACTGATCTGGAAAGAATGCCAATAGATTTTATATAAAATAAAACATATATTATTAGAGGAAATGGAAGAAGATTCCCCAATAGACTCAACGTAAGATGGACTAACAAAATCCAAGAAATGCTAGTTCAACATCATTTCAGTATGCTTGAGATTGCAAGACTGGCAAAACTATAACTTTGTATTATCTTCGACACTCGAAGGAGTATAAGAGGAAATGGAAAGAGAGAGAGAGAGAGAGAGAGAGAGAGAGAGGAGAGAGAGAACCAAGCTACAACGACTTCAAAATAGAGCGCAGAGAAGCAACAGATGTGATGACTACTGCGCAGCTTGAGATGTAATAGGGTAGGTAGTGCGTACCCATACAGCCCAATTAGAAGTCATTGAAGCGCAGCAATTGTTTGCCCTTCCCAGGTCTTAGAGCCTGAAGATTAATCCGCTGGAATTTATCGAAAATAGCTTGAACTGACCAATCAGTGTCACGTTCAGCTTAGCGGCTACCAATGGAACAATAGAAATAAAATAGTCCCGGACTGGGGAGAATTTTGAATAGGTAAGAGGAAGATGAGACGGACACTCTAGGACCGGTAGTCGACCTGGGAAGTCGATATGTATGACGAGACTTTTAAACACTGCTAGAGACTCACGGTATAGTTCTATTAGTACCTGGTCGTGATCATCCATCGGGCTGTCGCCCAGATCACTAGTTTAGAACAAAATTAATAGACGGCCACTTGACCAGACTGAGCGATTCATATTAAAGTTGTTTGTATTCGATAACAAGAAATTCTTGTTTTACTTTGCCCACGTGTCTGCTGTCCGAAAGATTGAAGGTGGGTCTGTCCATGCCTGTCAGTGAACCAGTCTGAGGTACGGGAGACGCTGGTCATTTTTGGAAGTCTCTTCCTATGATGTGTTTGCTGATAAATGAATGTATGTGGTCTGTCACTGCCATAGAGCAGCATGTTGCTATACAAACAGTTTATACGTTATGTGATAGCAATCATATGCGTCCATCACTCAGACTATGAATTGTGAGAATGTTTCATTAAGGAGACAACACAGACTTTGAATTGTTAGGAGACAACACAGACTATGAATTGTGAGAATGTGTCAGTAAAGAGACAACACAGACTATGAATTGTGAGAATGTGTCAGTAAAGAGACAACACAGACTATGAATTGTGAGAATGTGTCAGTAAAGAGACAACACAGACTATGAATTGTGAGAATGTATCAGTAAGGAGACAACACAGAATATGAATTGTGAGAATGTGTCAGTAAAGAGACAACACAGACTATGAATTGTGAGAATTTGTCAGTAAAGAGACAACACAGACTATGAATTGTGAGAATGTGTCAGTAAAGAGACAACACAGACTATGAATTGTGAGAATGTATCAGTAAGGAGACAACACAGAATATGAATTGTGAGAATGTGTCAGTGAGGAGACAGCACAGTCTATGAATTGTGAGAATGTGTCAGTAAAGAGACAACACAGACTATGAATTGTGAGAATGTGTCAGTAAAGAGACAACACAGACTATGAATGGTGAGAATGTGTCAGTAAAGAGACAACACAGACTATGAATTGTGAGAATGTGTCAGTAAAGAGACAACACAGACTATGAATTGTGAGAATGTATCAGTAAAGAGACAACACAGACTATGAATTGTGAGAATGTATCAGTAAAGAGACAACACAGACTATGAATTATGAGAATGTCAGTAAAGAGACAACACAGACTATGAATTGTGAGAATGTGTCAGTAAGGAGACAATTTTAATATTCTTGTAGTGGAGTGCGTGAAAGAATTGGGGTTGTTACCATGGCGATTGGTCTAAAATATTGATAACGTCTTTCTGTGTTTTTGGTTCATGTTTCCTGGTATCTGATGGCACCCACTACATAAATATATAGCCGACCTTAAGGAGCAGAAATTAAAAGCTTCATGTTTTTAATATCAACGATTCAGAGAAAATTAGATGGTATCCCCAGTTACCGAAGGAGAAAAATGACTATACTCGAGATATACAATAATAAACCTTTAGCAAATCATCTGCATTAGAAGATAGCACTGAGCTTTCCTAGTAATTTTTCTGCGCAACGATTCTCTGGGTCTACATTGTTTTCTTTTATCCGAGAGTTTCAATATGAATACCTTGTGCTGAAGTCTTGCTTCGTTCTTTCTAAGATGTATTTTCCGCGCCATCTTCTAATAAAACTCGACACTTATTCTTGTTTTGATTCGTTTCTTATCTGTTCGCTTGAAATGTATTCTTTCCGGCTTGTGTTTGAGATCCTACGAAGACATTTGGTAGTCTGAGAGAAGTGGACTGCAATCAGGGTGAGGGTTTTCTGCTAAAATGAAGACTAAAAAATTAACCAACAATAAACAAATCAATCAAATCCTCTTTAGTACCATTTGTGGATTTGAGATCACGGACAAGGTAAATGTGTATTTATTTATTGACTTCATCATTGAAATAAATTTAAAGACGGTACTTACTAATCTGCGTTCTGATACCTCAAGTAACCTGAAAATTCCTGTCAGGTTTTTCAAAGATTCTTAACAGATTTTTCGTAATAAGTTGATACGGTCTGTGCAGGTTTATTTTATTTATTATGATTCTTTAACATTGATAGAGCTGAGAGGTTTGCCTTTCTGAAAGAGAACATGAGGCGGACATTTGGAAGCTTCAAATTAGATAAGTTACCATCATAGTTTGTAATGGACATTGACTCTGTGATTATTGAAGATGCATCTCTCGGAGTCTGAAGATCGGGAGGTAGGCTCTATACCTGAATCTTGGACCACTGAGAGCACCGTATATGTAGGTAACGAACAATAGCAAGAAGGCATTAGCACATGTACGTGGAGACCATTATTGAGAGAGACTGGACACAGCTGTTTGTTTACATCTCAAAGTAGTATTTTAGTTCGAATCTTGAAAAAATAACAGCATTTGTGGATGAAGATATCCTGAGACTGGTAGCTTCTCCTCATTATTCAAACTGAATTTTTGAGGAAGTGGTTTCTGTCTTGTTACTTTGCACACAAAATGTTACATTTCTGGCTAGAGTAAATATTTGTTTATGAATGATATTTAAGTAGTCAATGCTTGTAATAAAAAATATTAAGATTCGCAAATCTGGGAGCGTTGTGTGACGCACTATTTACATTTTAAATACAAAATCTTTTAATTTTACGATACAACATCTTATAATCAACTTGAATGTATAAAAGGAAAAGCATGTGTATTTTATGTTATGAGTGTTATTATATTTTTAAGGAGGACCACAAGTAACAGCAAATATACAGTAGGCGTCGTGCAACATCAGAGTTGTGATTCCTCATTAATTGATTCTCTTGAGAGCTAAGAAACTAAATGAAGACACATGACCAGGAATATGCAATACAACATTACAGTGACAACCACAATAAATAAATCAACGTCTTCCAGCTTACTGAAACCCCTTGAGATAACTAGGCGACAACATTCAGTTCGCTCCCATATGTCGACCTCTACCATTTCATTTGATGTTATAGAGTTTATTTTGTCCTTCCGTTATAAAATGGATCACTCTCTTGTTATCCTCCATTCTCCTCTTATTATACATTGTAATCACAAAAAACAGTCTTTGATTTCATCATACATAACATTGTAAATTTATTAGAATATTCTACCACATGTATGGCTACAGTTGCGATAACTCACATAGTTGTGTGTGCTATCGAATGATATCTCTCACATTAGATGTGCGCACTACGCGTTACTCTGCAAACATCTAGCTCGGGTCAGATTCTCTTCAGCATGTCCGATACTGTCAAGTTTAAAGCTTCACTGATGCATTTATGCAGATCATGCAGGGTTGCAAATAGAGGAGGCGCATGCAGCTCTGTTCTACACGTACATACCCTGAAAGGAAAAAGTCATAAATAATAAGATTCGGAGACTTCATGAGCCACTTGCCGAGCCCCTAGCCATTTAGTCCAGTGCGGCCGATCCATTTGATTAATAGGTGGTCGTTTAGATATTTGCAGATAGCAAGATGCCAGTGGGCGGTGTCCCATTTCACTGAAAAAGATAGTGATCACTCTCAGCAGCTAGTTCTCAAATCAACCAGTTGGTCAGCATTTCTAAATAACTGTGGCCAGTACCGGTATGTTCCTCTAGAAGTGTTTCTTGTGTTCACCCTTTATTTTCATTGCGTAGGAATCACAAAACATATTTCCCAAGTGATTAAATATATACAACAAGCAGGCTTTAGACAGTGTTACTCTACCGAAGATCAAGCAACCTATCTTTCCCAGGAAATTGAAGATGCGTTTCAAGAAAAGAAACTGGTACTAGCAGCATGGATAGACCTAAAGAAAGCATTTGATAAGGTATGGAAGGAAGGGCTTTTGAAGAAACTGAGAAATTATGGAGTAAATGGCAGGATGTACAAATGGGTCAAAGCATACCTGCATAATAGGAGAGCCAGAGTGCAACTGGATGGTCTTAAGAGTAAGAAGGTCTTATTGCGCCAGGGCGTTCCACAAGGAGGGGTACTATCTCCAACACTTTTTCTGATCTACATCAATGACCTAGTTACTGAACTACCACATGGCATCAAAGTGGCAATGTATGCAGATGACTTGGTAATGTGGTGCACAGAGGAGTATGCAACAGTGGCCTCCAAATTGCTACAAAGAGCTATGAATGCACTGAATTCATGGACAAATAGATGGTGTATCAGCATCAATACAGACAAATGCAGTACTACACTTTTCACACTCTCCCCAAAACAAAAAGCAGGAGCCATCTACATAAAATATGAGCCTGTGAAAGAAGACATACAAGCTACATATCTCGGAGTTACATTTGATAACAAACTATCTTGGAAGCAGCAGATAAATAAGGCAACCCAAAAAGCAAGGAGGAAATTGGCTATTCTAAGAAAGTTGTGTGGAACCACATGGGGTGCGAGTGGGAAAATACTCAGTAAAGTTTACCAACAGAGTATACGCCCACATTTAGAATATGGATCATCCGCATGGTGCTCAGCATCAAACACCACATTGCAAGAACTGGATAAAGTACAAAACCAGGCACTTAGGGTCATCACAGGAGCAATGAAATCAACACCAATATTGGAGATGGAGAAATTGTGGAGGATACCAGCACTGAGAGAACGGAGAGACACAAAGGTGCTGATACAGGCAGAAAAATTTGTATGCATGCCGAGACATCCAATGAAGGACAGATTCCAAAATCTTGCATTGGGACGACTTAAGAGAAGCAGTTTTATCCACCAAGCCAAGCGTATTAGTAGACAAACACCAGACATGCCAAGAGTTGTTAAACCCCTTCTGCCCATACCAGAACAGACTCCCTGGACAGATGAATCAGGATTATCAGTTCAAATACGGACAGAAGTGAAAGGAATAGTTGACAAAGAGGAACAAAATAGTCTACAGCGAAAAACAATAACTCTCAGTTTCCTGGATGAAGAATACCCACAAGACCTATGGATCCGTGTGTACACAGATGGATCAGCACAGAATGCAGTAAAGAATGGGGGAGCAGGTGCATATATAGAGTACCCAAATAACACTAGGGATATGAATAAAATAGCAACAGGGAAATATTGTCACAATTATGATGCAGAAATACAAGCAATAAAGTTGGCAATAGAAAAGCTGCTGAACAGTAATCTTAGCCCACAGCCTGTAGTGTTTTTGACAGATGCAAGATCAGTACTCCAGGCACTACAATCCAGAAAATTACCACATCTACAGACCTTATTGACTGAACTCTGCAAGCACCACAGGGTTGCCCTGCAGTGGATCCCGTCTCACTGTGGAATACCAGGAAATGAGAAAGCAGATCAGTTGGCAAAGGAAGGTTCAACAGGCACACAACTAGATACACCAGTCACATACCATCATAAGAAACAGATAATCAAATCAATCAGAGGACCACAAGCCCCATATCAGGATGCCTTTCATAATATGAATAGATATGAACAAGTTATCATTATACGCCTAAGAACAGGACACAATCGACTCCATAGTCACATGTATACAAAATTCAAGATCGGCACATCAACTACTTGTACATGTGGACAGGCACCCCAGACTGCTGAACACATACTTCAAGACTGCACTGAATATAGTAGACTGAGGAAAATCCATTGGCCCATAGATACAACACTACAGACAAAACTATATGGGCCACTGCAAGAATTACAAAAGACAGTAAAATTCATACAGGAAACGACATTGCTGATATAGACAATACTTCGAGCGAACGAAAGATAGATAGATTTGTTAATTCCGTGCACAGTTCAATATTGGTATTTAATGATTGTTTTCTCTCACAATTTTCATGTTTATATTTGTGTTGTTCCCTGAGACATAATAACATGATTAAAAGTAAAAACTCAATGAAAACATACTGTGTAATGAAGAGATCTGATCTTATGGAAAGCTATTTCACCTGACAACATAGAACATAATGAAACAAAATTACTTGAAAACAGACATAGAAAAGAGACTGAGAATTGAGGCACAAGCTGTATCGGAAAACATAGGTTACATGAAATTGCAAAATGCTGAAATGGCATTTAGTTGCAGACAGAATTGATTTGTCAACGCCACAAAGCGTGACACTTGATTCTAAACAATTGTATATGCTCCATTTACACCGTGTCTCATTCCATTTGATATTAACAAGATGTTTAGGGGGTATATTTTGCGAGTATAAATGGATACAATGTCACTCTGTCCCGCGAGAAGGAATTTGTTTGCAAGTGGCATTAATGGCATCTAATCAAGCCCATAGATGCAGAGAGTGGAAGGCAAATAACGAGCATTCAGCCTCCTCCATACTATGGTCCTGGGCAAGGTAAATGTATTTTGTAAATCTATAATTCTAATTATGTTATGTTTTCTTCATTCTAATTACGTTATTTTTTTCTTAAATCTAGATACGTTATTTTCTGCTAACTTCAATTATGTTATTTTCCTCGAGTTATAATTATTTTATTTTCTTCTACAGGTAGAACCTCAGGGTTTTAAATTTTATAATCAGGGAGATACATATATATTTAAATAGATTCTTGCGTTATAATGATCAATTTTAATTGTGATAGTTTTGTTAGATTAAATATATATTACTGTCGAGTACTTGTGGACACGATAAAACCTTTCTTGTGTTTTTTGTAGCGTTACCAATGATCTCCCTTCTTTTTATATGGGAACTATATTTAAATTTATTTTTATGTCCAAAATGTCAGCTACATTTATTTAGTTTAAAAAAAAAAATCGCTAAATTTTTACGGAACATTAGTTTGCATTTGATTTTACCATTAAAACGTAAATTTCTAAATAATATTTACTAGTTCTCTTGTTTCCGTTGCTAAAATGTTTTCCTCTCTGTTTTTGACAATACGCCAAATAATTACAAGATGTGCATTTTACTCATTCATTGGTGTAAAATGTTATTTCTATTCCTTTGAATGCAGTTGTTTGTTCCAATTTCCAATTTCGACGTTGCCATATGTGCGAGAGAGAGAAAGAAAACATAGATATAGCCTTATTTCTAAATGTCAATATAGAGAGTACCTCTTTCTAGGTGGTAATTTGTAATTTCACCAAGAATGAACCGCTGACTAGATTAATGTTGTTACCATGGGTGTCATATCACTCTATTCCTTGCCTGGACCCACAATCACAGTTAGATTAATGCTTATTTGTTATCACGAGATGCTATATCATATATCTCTTTCCCTGCTGGTACACGCTGTCAAACGTTCCCCTGCCAGTCTATAGAAGTTGTCAGTCGACTTTATTGTTTGTCTGCCTTTACCTCTTTTATTTTGTATTGTTCTCTCCACAAGACGCCTTTCAGTAGGTTATTGTGCCTTTTATGCGTCAAAATGTACCTTATCGTGTTCGAACTGTGTTAAATAGTCGATGCTTCCATTGCAGCTATTCTAGAACTTCATTATTTGTTTTCTTATTTGTTCATCCAGTTCTTCCCATATATAATATTTGAATTCTCTTTTCGCGCATTTAATGTCCACGTTTCATCACCATAATATGGGAATATTGAGCAGATATAGCGCCTGATTATTCTTAATTTCAGGCCTCATTTACTTTGATGTAATTGTAATTATTTATAGTTAAAATGCTTTTAACCATTCCTATTCTTATATAAAGATTTGTTTCGTATTTTAAATTGCTTGTTAAAACTTGGCATGTCCAAGATAATTCCAATAATCCCTTGAACTTTCTTTACTTTGACATTATTTTATTTATATTATTTTAATAGCATGATATTAACACCTGAATTATCATGTGGGCTATCACGGTTTATTACTATAGGTTCAAGCTTATTAAAATGTATAGGCAATCAACATTCGTAGCTGTTCTTGTTCATCTCTTTAATTAGTTGTTTTATTTCTCGTTTTGTCAAAACACTCTATTTAAACACACCTTTCTTTGTTTTTCTATGATATCACCATGCTTGTTCCTTACTTGCATATCGATGAGAACTATATCAGTCCGATTAAATCCACATTGAAAAGTTCGACAGACGAAAGAAATGTGTGACGGGCAATTAATTATTAACACATTTGATAGATTGAAGATGATTAAGGGAGATAATTATTATGGAAGAATGATGAGAATGTCGTGAGCATGTAAGAAACCTAATAAGTGATGTGTTTAAAGCATTAATTGAGTTATTGAGTTATTTGCGGGTCATCATCATTGCACTCCGAACATGTCCATAGGTGCTCAGATCCCTTCATTAGCAAGTCCCGCAGTGTCCAGCGACTGACGGCTGCAGTTCTGTGTTGGTTGATAAGTCTTCTTACACGCCAACTAAGTTTCTCTCATTTCTGGCTGTGCCCATCTTAACTCCCATCTCTTTCATCCGAAGGAGTGACGAGGAATTGTGGTTGTCGAAGTCCTGTGCTCTTCTCACATCTCGGAGGGACTGATGATGTCCACCCGATCCATTGATTGACCGTTCTCAACGACAGCACAGCTAGCCAACCTGTCCGCTCTTTCATTTTCCAGTACAGCCGCATGTCCAGGGACATAGACAAAGATGATTTTACGTATTTTTGACTTCTGCAACGACTCTACCCATTGCATGCGTACAGAACCCGCCTCCACTTGTTTTTATCATGCTCATCGAATCACTCAGTATACAGGTATGGGTGTAGTCTTATGACACTAACCAGTTGAATGCCCTTGTCACTGCCATCACCTCATCGTCATGCTACTTGTGGTCATGACGTATGCATCACTGTATTCTTTGATTATTATGCCTGCCGAGCGGGCTGTAAATGCCCATACACTTCTTTAGGTGCCATATTACAGATCCGTATGTATATATATGACTGCATCTTTCTCATCGGTGTTATCACAGATGAGACTGTTGACCTCCGCATTGACCACGATTGAGTTCTGTTCCCTACTTTTCAAAACATTACTTTCAAAGCATTAATAAATCAATGCACATAGAAAACAATTCAATCTGTTAAATATATTTTCGAACGTTGTGAATCGTATAAAGTTCACTACTTTAATATAAAGCCATGAACAATATGAAATGAATAGCAGCCAAGACAAGGGTCTAAAGCGATGTATCGATTCTTTGGTAGTTTTCACTCGGGGCGTGGTAAAAGATATCAGTGCAACAAAGAATATACCAACATGAAATAGAAGTTACTCGGATTTAACGTGATGACTTTATCTTGAGTGGGTTAAATGCCCGCTTCCTGATAAGGAGGTCCGGGCTAAATTCCCAGATATGCTAGTATTTTTTGTTGCGGCAAAACAAGATTCGGGGTTCACCCAGACTCTAACAATGGGTACAGTCGACTTTTTTCTGGGAAGTAATTGCTAACTAGCGTGATGCCGACCATATCATTTCGCGTTCATAGAAAAATATGGCCACTAGCACTATAGTCCTCATAAGCCAAGCAAGATGTAGAGGGAACCACTACTTACTTTACCTTGCAATGACGCGATTATACTGATGCTCCAATCATGACATTACTCATTTTACTAAACCCCAAAATGTTGTTCATTAACTGCAATGTGTTTAGTTTTCCTTGCTTCTGGTAACATGACAACTATCCTTAAGTTGCAAGGACTTTCTAGATGGCTAATTCATTATTCGCCTTGTGACAACGAGAATAGCGAAGATCGAACCTCGCAATAAATTTATATTCAGGGAGCACATCCTGATGATTGGACACAAGAAATACAGAGTAAGGAAGAGCATACTGGTTGAGGTAAATAATTTACCTCGATAAAGGGCAACAACCTGAAGCAACCCAGACAGACAATAGTCGTTAGTGTGGTAGACTGCTGTCTTTGATAAATGGATCTGATTACAAACAAATTATGTTTAGCAGGCTCGGCTGCATGTGCGGTGAAGACAGAAACACGGAACCCTAAACACAGTTCAATATAATCTATTAATAAGTTAACGGTAAATTAAAAAAAAGCAGTCTTCATGTGTATGTGCCAACTTTTAAACTTCTATTTTTCTTTGAGATACCTTAGCCCCTAAAATCCATCATTGGAATAAGATCAAATATGCAGGCGAAATTAAAGTAAATACTGAATCAAAGGTGAATACCCTTTCATGTTTACTTACAAACGTTTATAGAACGCCATGGACGCTTCGTTCCACAGCATATCATTTCAATCCCGCTTGAAGCAGTGTGAATTGTACTCGCAGTTGGAAAAAAATACCCCAGCCGTCGTCGACCCACACGCTGGCAGAAATGGGTACCAGGGTAGCACTCTGGGTAGATGAGGAATGGCGCCTCGCTTGTGAGTTACGATGCTTGAGGCGACACTAGACAGAAGTCTCAAAACACTTCTGGATAGGCAGCCTAGCAATATGGGTAAAAACCCGCGAGCTAAGACGCCGATTGCAAGCCTCGTATCTTTACCTTTACCTTGAATAACGTTCTCACTTGAAACTGCCGACTCGTAAGAAGGCATTCTTGAACTCGGCAAACCTTGGAGTTAATGCACCTAGGAAATATGTATCAAGGATGAAAGACTCGTCAGGGGGACTGTAATAATTAAAATTGTGGTGACAATTATAAAGAAAAATCACAGCATATCAAGCAAAATGCAAAAAGATGTGAGGTGTGAGGTATGGTAAGATCAATGACCGACACTATTATATATATACTGTAGGTGCATGTGTTTGTAGGTGTGTGTGTATGTTTATGTATATATATATATATATATATATATATATATATATATATATATATATATATATATGCATGAGCGTCATTTTTTTTAAAGTATATTTGTAAATTGTAAGATAGCTCTACAATATTTACAGCACCCATTAATCTAGAAATATTAAAGTATTTTAGTTTTTAAAAAAACATATTTAATCACTATGTTGCTTATTTGCTCGGCCTATCTTATTCAATTCGCTCGTATGTGTCAGTAGTTTTTTTCTTATTCTCTTTGAACGATCGTTTTGGCTATTTACCGTGATTTTGTTTAAAAACAAATTGTAACTTTTATTCAACTCTTGGTCACAAACGGATGATAGATCTATTTATATTAGATAATAATCTCTATTGTCTCAATGAACAATAGCTTATTCCGTTGTTTCGCATTTTCCTATTTTCTTAATTAAAATGATTCTGTTTCTTTTAACACTTATACGTGTTTCGTTTCCTATTTTAATATTATTTCACACAAAAATATGTTATGTTTTAAATCGAAATCGATGTCAGGCTGGACATAGACAAGAAAAATACCTCGATGTATTACTCTATTTCCCCGTATTTCCATTTTTCCTAATTAATGAATGTACCTGGTAATGAGAAAAAAAATGTTATATCTTGTCGTGCACGCAGTTTTTCCCATTAAAAAATCGATATTAGTATCATTTCATTATAATCAATTAATTTTTTGCATAACATCTAGTTAACATTATTTTTCTTTCTTTAAACCTGAGTATATGAGTACATTCTTATGTGCTCACCCGTTTAATATCTCTCCTAATTGCAGGCTGTTAGAAGTACGTTAAATGGAAGTAAATGCTCTGTGTTGTAATTTATAGCAAGCTGAGTTATTTGGTCTTTTTGACTCAAACATCAGTCTACAGCGCGACATTTTTGAGTACCGAGTTATCTTCCCTCTTCAACTCACTGGCCCAAACTGGCACAGACGAAAATCGAAGTATATTCTGGATAGATCTGCTGTACTCACTGTGGCGCCAACAGGCACCTATGTAGCGCTAACTGTTTTCATCCACGATTACTGGCAATCACTTGAGATCCTGTACGGATTTACCACGTAAAGGATAAATTAGATGTAATGATACGAGATATGGTGAATAAATTAGATGTATGGATGCGAGAACTGGTGAATAAATTAGAGGTATGGATGCGAGAAATGGTGAATAAATTAGAGGTATGGATTTAAGAAATAATGAATTAATATGGTGCTTTTTTTAATCATGTAAATTGTATATTTATTATACTCGCGTCTTAAATATTCACTTCCTTAAGGGTTATTACTAGATGTTGAGTAACATAGGTCTGTTAACATCATTTTAAATGCTTCCTGATTGGTCTCAAGGCAAGACGCCGATCTCGAGACAGAGGGGTTATATGTTCAAATCCCGGCTGCACCAGTTAGGATTTTTATTGGTGATTTTCCTTTGCGCCAACCGCGCCTGGTCTCAGCAGCGAGGCCCTACTTGAAACGTCAATTACTCATCGGCGGAAATAAATATGAGTACCTCCGAAGTCGGAGTCATCTGCCTGGGCGGGGTGAGAGACCAAGTGCACACAGCTATCGAAGAAAAACGGAATAACATGCAAAATTCAGTTCCTAGTCACTAGGAACTTTGCTAGAGGTGAAAGCTGGCTAATGCAGGAAAAAATGCTTCCAAAGGAATTTTATTACAATCAACATGGTTTGAAATAATTTTAAAAAAAAGGAAGAGAAAAAAAAAATATATATATATTTCTATATGCCTTTTTTGTCGTTATAGGACTTTGTAAGTTGTTATCAAATCTATGTAGAGAATGGAAGACACAATTTCACGGTGCAGCCTTTCTAGTAGTTGGGTCTGCTAATTTGTGTATGCGAAATACGGGATCAGAACCAACAACAAGGAATATTTGTGTTATGTATCCTTTTAGTTTTCTTTTTACTTCATTTTTCATACTTTGTTTCACCTGCTTCTTCGTCATAAGTGGTCAAAACTTGCTATATATCTACACCGGCAATGAACTGGCTGTGAGGCCTTCCTTGATTCAACAGTTTGTTGAGGCGACCTGTTTATGGGTCAAGCGTTCTCTTTATGGGTTCCTTGGGAACAGTTAAGTCTTATAGTACATGTCCAGAAGGTTATTTGAGTGTTTATTAGCAGTCGCAAATGCAGTCCCTGAGACCAATTTTTTTAAGGTATGTTCTGAGGCAAAAAGACCCTGTTTTAAGTCTGAGGATCTTGGTCTCTTCATGTCTTTTAGGCCGGATTGTATTTTCACTTTTCGAATTGCATTTTTCATTTAGTTATCATCATTGTTTTATTATGGCTTATGAAGTGACATCACTGAGCTGTTGTGTTTGTTAGACTGTTTGAGGTTCTTTTTTTTCATGTTCCTCTGCAATTTCGCTTTCAAAAATATCGCAGTGGATTAGTACTCACTGCAGAAATAGATTTGTGTTTCCAGACAGTAGTTTCAACATTTCTTAGGTTTGCCCTACATTCAACCAAAAGATGAGCATTGACTGACTCACAAATAAATATGTTTCACTGAGATCTTAATTTTGATCTACAGTGGACAGCTTTACTTCTGCAATATTGTTTAGGAGAAACGGATATTTATTGCATCTAAAACTACCGTGTAATCGCTCCATACATTAGGAATAATACAGTATAATACTAATAACAATAATGCTAGCCAACTTTATATTTAATGGTCTTAACCATAAAAGCTGACAAATTATTAAGTTGACAACGTGTCAAAGACACCCTGCATGGAAAACGTAGAAAAACAAAGAAAATAAATCTATTCAGCCGTGTCAAGATAATTCAGCCGTTTAAGTCTCCAATACGTGCCTACAGCTGCAAACGATGTATGGCCTGCAGGTTCAAATATAGACACTATTACAACAAGCATAGGGAGGTGGTACATTCAAATATCTATTATCGTGAAGCACATGGACCAAACAGAAAAATGCAGCCTCCCCTAACTCTTAAATTTTTAGACATGTTCAGCATTTACGTCAAGCTGGGGTTTTTAATTTTTTGTTTAAAGAAAGATGAAAAGAATTAGTAATCCACATGTGGAAGCTTAGCGGAATGGGTGGAATGACTCATTTGTAAATGAATTGTAACAATATTTATTATTATTATCATCTTCTCATAGACACCTCCACAAACGTCTTTGACATTTCTCTGACGAGACGGATTGGTCTGAAGCTCATATAATCTTCTGCTCTGCGCTATTAAGACAATGTTATTAAGGTTGGAGTAGTCACGTTTTTGGGACATTCATCCTGGAATCATCTCATTAGAAAGGTCTTGGCATTTCGTCCAGCACAAAATCCGCCTCCCGTTCTTTAAAATTTCTATGCTTCTTTAATCCAAGGAAGCAGTTTTTATGTCTTCATTATTTTATTGTTTTCGTTAATTCCGATGTCAGATTATTTGGAATCTCATTGATTAATACGTCGCTATTTGCTCTCCTCTTACAAAGTCAACAGCTAATATTGTGTGAACAAAAAAATATTAATCCACGACTTTAAAAAAAAGAAATATATGGATTGTGGAGAATTGGTGCACAGGGAGAGCAAGAGACAGAGAAAAATAAGTGGGATATAAAAATGATATGAGTGGGTAAGCAGAGTGAGATGATACAAAGAAGATACATGAGTGAAAGAGATGCCAAAGCTGAGATTAGAAAAAAATAATTGAGAAAGACAGAGAGAGAGAGAGAGAGAGAGAGAGAGAGAGAGAGAGGGCGAGAGAGAGGGAGAGGGAGAAATAAAAAGAGAGAGATGAGACATAGGGGAAGATAAATCAGAGACAGACAAGAGTGTTGAGGAAGATATGAAAGACTGTAAGATGTCAGTTTAGAGACACGGACCGTTATAAGAAATTGTACAGATTTTTTTTCATGGTTCCATTCATCGCAAACAAATATTTTCTTGGCATGTCAATTTGGTGGCCAGGATGACTACATATTAAGCGATCGAACAAATACGATGTAATGATGTACTCTTGTTCGTGGCTTATAATATAGCTGATAACAGAAAGTTTGGGGCTGAGTCCTGACCAACAAAACCATGTCAATAAAATTTACTTCTAGGAGCTTACTCATAGTACTTGTGTTCCCTCTGAATTTATCATTTATGAATTATGTTTAGATCACAACAACAAATATACCAAAACAAAAAGATAATTATGAATCACTTAGATTTTGAAAACACATACTTTATCAGGCTGACAAAATGCAAACCACACCGGATAATGTGACGTGTATATGTGTATATAAAGACCTACAACAATTGCTTAATGTGATAAACATAACAAGCAAAAAACATAGACTAGAAATGAATATCAAAAAGACTAAAACTATGATCATAAACAAAGAAAATTCTCAAGACCTACAATTAAATATCACAGTTGAGGGAATACATCTGGAGACAGTCCAGAGCTACAACTACGTGGGACATACTATAATATAACCAATGATGGAAAATGCAAAACTGAAATAAACAAAAGAATAGGTATGGCAAAAAGTAATTTTAATGCCATGAAAAATATACTAACAACAAAACAAATATCAGCAGGGCTGAAACTAAGAATGGCAAAATGTTACCTTTTCTCAATACTCCTGTATGGTGCAGAAACATGGAAATTAGACAAGAAAACAGAACAGAAAATTGAAGCCTTTGAAATGTGGATTTATAGAAGAATAGGTAGAATTGGATGGAAAAAAAAGATAACAAACGACCAAGTTTTAAAACAAGTGAAAATAAAAAGAGAACTACTAAATAAAATTAAGACAAGACAAATGAAATTTTTGGGGCATGTTAAAAGACACAACAGCCTACTAAAAGTAATATTGGAAGGAAAAATACAAGGTAAAAGAGGCAGAGGCAGACCAAGACTAACATGGACGAGTAACATCAAAAGATGGACAAGTCAATCTATGACAGCCTGCACCATCAAAGCAAGAAACAGAGTAGAATGGCGATCCATGGTAGCCAACCTTCGTTGCGGAGAAGGCACTCGATGATGATGATGATGATGATATGTGTATAACTGCAACCCTCTTCCACAGATTTAACTTTGGATGGTTAATAATTTGATGGAAGCTCCCATTCTAATACAAAAGTAGTCACATTTCCCACCTTGTCTAGCTATTAACCTTTACTTTGCTTCACTTCCACTCTATTTTAAAACTCAAATGTAGACATTTATTCACAACTCGGTGAGCACAATGAAAACATTTATTGAGAACCATTGAACTGGTTAAACGCTTGTATTTACAAAAAAAAAATGTTTATTATATGATTATTAATGCTAATGAAAAACCTCGATTCTTTTTTTAAACGGATGTAGAAATTAACTATATTCATTACAATATATCCAGCATTTTTTATTTTCTTTGCTATCAAGGGGTTTATAATTCTAGCCTCGGACGTACGGCATGCGAGGATTACATATTAAAATAGTTGCTCCTTTTAGTAAACTGTTCTCTGACAGTAAACTGTCATTAATTATTCTCGTCTGTCTAAACAAGAATCAACATACTTCTCTAACATTACATATAAATATGCACTAATGTGATTGATTATGCACACATAATGATTGCAACGTATTATTTATATTAATGTGTATGTTACAGTATGTTTTTTAAAGATATATTTACTTCTTTTTATTTCAAGCCTGAATGCTAAATTTAAAACTTACATTTTAAAACAACACATATTATCTTGGCATTGAGAGCCGTGGTGGATCCTGATCGATAGCTTCAAGGTTATTCTAATGTTAAATTGGTACCGGATTTTTCTCCGAAGACAGATGACGCTGGTCTAATGCTATACATAATACCCCAGAACAAGCTGATGGTAAAACAAAAAATATATTAACATTAACACTATACATCCAAGACGTCTTTTAAAAATAGCATTAATTAATGATTTCAAGAGATGTTATAGCAAAAGTAAAATCGCTAGACTTACACATAGAATTAATCAGTAGTAAATGCGGCTTTTTTGCGGTTCTTTTCTCTCCTGTGTGTTACCGGGGCCTTATTATGAGGGAAGTAAAGAATAGAGACACTGTGACCTTTCAGGCATGTCGTAAGAGGCAACTAAGGAGATTGATCGATGGCTTGACAAGCTGTCATTGTAAAAAGTATTGTTATAGAAACAGAGCCATAAGTTTTGGATGCAGTGATCTCTGCAATATGTACCATTTTGGCACGCAAGGTTTCTGTTTTTTGAGATTGTGGTTCTGCCCTATGTGCCGTCTTCGGCTCGAAAGGACGATAGATAGATAAATAGATAGATAGATAGATAGATAGATAGATAGATAGATAGATAGATAGATAGATAGATAGATGGATGGATGGATGGATGGATGGATGGATGGATGGATGGATGGATGGATGGATGGATGGATGGATGGATGGATGGATGGATAGATGGATAGATAGATAGATAGATAGATAGATAGATAGATAGATAGATAGATAGATAGATAGATAGATAGATAGATAGATAGATAGATAGATAGATAGATAGATAGATAGATAGATAGATAGATAGATAGATAGATAGAAATGCGGCTCTTAACGCCTGCACTAAGATGGAGCAAATACATGTTTGTTCCATATGATACTTTTTCTTTTCTATTACGTTAATTTATTGTATGATTTTATCAATTTATTTAACATGATCTGATGTTCTTATGCCTCACAATTAGAAAACAAAAAAATGAATGACATAAAGAACGAAGGTGACAATGACTCGATAGACGAGATGCTAAAACCAAATACTATCGCAAACTCTAAACATGCGCAGAAAATAAACACGTGGAAAGTGAAACTTCTTTTTTTTTTTTTTTTTTTTTTTTAAGTATCGTTACAAAATTCACAAAGAGAGCAATCTTATAGTGGTAAATAATTGGAGAAGGTGTAATTTCTCTTTTAGTTGCCTCTGAAGTACTCTGTAAGGTTGCCATGAAAAAAGAAATGGCTGGAAACAACAAAAATGCAAACATTGTTCCTGTACGATGCACCAAGTGCAAAATCAAGAAGAGAGTGGTTTAAAGACATCAAGGGGATCTAGAACAATGTGAGCAAAAAAGTAAGGGATCTGGCTAGAGAGAGAGAGAGATTTTTTTAAGACGGGCCGTGGTGAATGCAACGATTTTGCAAAAGACATACGACCTGAAGTTGATGTAGCAAAAAGAACTACATAATTTGTGGATACTGACATGCTAGAAGAGCTTGCAGAATGCAGGAAGGTGAAATTATTATGATCACATTTTATTGTAAGAATTACATTAGCGATATATATCGAAAAGTAAGAAACCGTTAGTTGTAACATTCACAGAAATCGTCAGATTGTATACGTATCGATCATTTTGGGAATATATTGAGGCAATAGGAAACACACAAACAAATCATCTCACAAAATATTCAGAAACATTATGTCAGATTTATATAAGGTTATTCATGTTTAGTTCACACGGATGAAGAACTGAGTGAATGCTTCCAGATAAAAACCAGAGTGAAACAAGGCTATAATTATATTTGATCTTTCTTCCTGTTGTCATTGTTATGGACTTCATAATACGGAAATACTGAACAAGTAACACACATTGGATTGATGTCTAGAACCCAATTGGGAAGCCTTGATTTGACTAATGACATAGTTCTTATTAGCTGTAACATACCCAACCGATTATGCAAAATGAAAATGGCTGCATCTCGCCCTGTTTTTGCAGAGACTAGCGTAGTAGCTTAAAACTGGTCTGGTTACTTTGTTTTAAATGTGTGTTTTAAATGTATGTTTTAAATGTGTGTTTTAAATGTGTGTTTTCGAGGAAACTGGAGTAAGGAAGTGACTGCGCACTCTCTATTTGATTAAAATCGTGGCCTTTGTGCCGCTGACGGTAGTCGACCTTGTAAACTGAGTTTGTCAACGTTTATCAGTTTGTGGAGCGGATATGAGGATTTCCCGGCTGCAGTGATACTGATTCCATGAACAAAACAGCTGTAACATGAGCACTATGTTTGATTTAACGAGAAAACAAATGTCCTGTTTTCAGTGGCTAGCAGAGAAGTATTTGAAATCATCCAATTAACGATTAGAGTAACGAAAAATCTAACTATTTAGGAAGCAAATTAAGGCCTGTTGGGAAATGAGGGAGACCGTAGATAGATTCATTCGTTTACCTATGACCTTTAATGGATCAAGAAGGAGATAAAAATGAAAATATTTGAAGTAAATAGCAAATTTAAAAAAATTAACCGCCAGAAACCTTGAGAAAATAGGGAAAATAACAATGTTAATCAAATAAACAAAGCTTAGGATTTTAAACTAAAATTGATCAACCCTTACTTAAGCATGTTAGAGCTGACAAATAATGAGAGGAGTAAATAAGATACATCCAAAAACAAGTGTCTATCTAAGGAAAATCCTTAGAGTGCATTGGAAATAATTTAAGACTGGTTATGAAATAAGATAAATTGTCATGCAACCAATAACAATACATCGTGTAACATATTTTGCGATCACTCCCAGATTAGGATCTTATCGCGATGTGTATTGTGAGCCGTGTTGAGCATCTTTGGAAGTATGACGATCTTACCATTTGTTTCTCTCAGGAAAGATCACTCGTGTACTCCAGTGTGGTCTAAATAACTTTCGTCTTTAGCTTTTATTCTCTAGTTCGGACTAACAGTCGTGGCTTTCCCGTATTCATATTTATTTCCGCCTTTCTGATGTGGCTTATAACTAAAGGAATAGCTTATGAATCTTCAACCTTCAGGATAGTGCAACACTGATAAAGATGTTTGAGCTAAAATTTAATCCTGTTCAACCATCTCACATCTAACGAATATAATTTTATATGTGATTCTGACCATGAAAATACCAGCTCGACTTGGTGATTGTTTCTGACCATGAAAATACAAGCTCCGCTCGCAGATTATTTATGACCAACAAAATACAAGCTCCGCTCGCAGATTATATATGACCAACGAAATATAAGCTCCGCTCGCAGATTATTTATAACCAACAAAATACAAGCTCCGCTCGCAGATTATTTATAACCAACAAAATACAAGCTCCGCTCGCAGATTATTTATTACCAACAAAATACAAACTCCGCTCGCACATTATTTATGACCAACAAAATACAAACTCCGCTCGCACATTATTTATTACCAACAAAATACAAACTCCGCTCGCACATTATTTATGACCAACAAAATACAAACTCCGCTCGCACATTATTTATGACCAACAAAATACAAACTCCGCTCGCACATTATTTATGACAAACAAAATAAAAACTCCGCTCGCACATTATTTATGACCAACAAAATACAAACTCCGCTCGCAGATTATTTATGACCAACAAAATACAAACTCCGCTCGCACATTATTTATGACAAACAAAATAAAAACTCCGCTCACAGATTATTTATGACCAACAAAATACAAGCTCCGCTCGCACATTATTTATGATAAAAAAAATGCAAGCTCCGCTCGCACATTATGTATGACCAATAAAATACAAGCTCCGCTCGCACATTATGTATGACCAACAAATTTACAAGTTCTGCTCGGAGATTGTTTCAACGAACAGATTGACTCTTGAAAGAATAAAGATGGAAAGATAGCAGTAGAAAGCTTATATATAATAAGAGGTGGATTTCATACATTCATGCATATATAATAAACAAATCATAAATTACCAATTCCTATGAGAAAATGATCATCAACGTGTTCTCCATATACTCGTGAAGTAACAGGAGCCACTGAATGCTGTGTTCATATAGCTCACTTGTCGTGTTTGTCTAAAATTATATAAAAGGAAATTGTGTGAGTAGCAAGGCCAATTAAAACAGCAAGGAAAAAAAAAACAATTGGGACAGCGACATTAAGAATAGGGGGTTCTGAGTTGATCACAAAGAAAGATAGAGACGATCTCATGAGAATATAGCGACCGTGACTCACAACAAAGTCACTGTAGAGATAAGGTTAATGTGTATGTTGTCCGTGTATGTGTGCGTGCATTTTGTTCGCTTTTGTGATTTGTCAAAATTGTTATAATCTCAAATCAAACATCTATCATAGCCCCAAGATCTCAGCTGCCTCATTATCTTGACACTCGAGCCCTGTTCTGACACCATACGTCATATCCTGTTCTTTCAGCAGCAGTGATGTATCACATTTGCTTTTAAGATTCATCCCATTTTTGCCGCTATTAAAAAGTTCACTGCCGTATTTCAATTATCATTATCTCATCTTTCTCATTAATATCGCTCCTTCCTTTGGTTTGAAACACTCGAAATCTGCGAATGTTATTCAGCATGCTATTCACTGCTATTCCATTTGTTTTGTTTATGCTACGAATTTATGTTCCCATTTCTTCTGTTCACTTCAGAATTATTTGATTCATGACATACATGCGGCCACTACTGTTTCTTATATTTACATTCTTTCATCTAATTTCATTGTCAACACATTCTTCTTACCCACCATTGTACTTCTATTTAATTGCAATATTGTATCCCTCATTCACTCTAAATTTGCTAACCTTTTATTGTTTGACACATTCTTTCTTTTTCCTTTTAATGACCTGTGAATGTATTACTATAGTTTTTCTCACTATCATCTGTCTGGTGTATTTTAACAGTTTCAATGCATTCCTTTTTATGCTAATACACTATTTCTATATTTTTTTGGTTTTATTTTTAGGAGTATCTTCACTGCACACCGGGCGATTACATAGGTACTCTGACTACAATAAAATGTGAGGAGAATCTTGGCCCACAAGCACGTACTCCGACCTCGATAAAAAGTGAGGAGAATCCTGGCCCACATGCACGTACTCCGACCTCGATAAAATGTGAGGAGAATCTTGGCCCACATGCACGTACTCCGACCTCGATAAAATGTGAGGAGAATCCTGGCACACAAGCACGTACTCCGACCTCGATAAAATGTGAGGAGAATCCTGGCCCACATGCACGTACTCCGACCTCGATATAATGTGAGGAGAATGCTAGCACACAAGCACGTACTCCGACCTCGATAAAACGTGAGGAGAATCCTGGCCCACAAGCACGTACTCCGACCTCGATAAAACGTGAGGAGAATCCTAGCACACAAGCACGTACTCCGACCTCGATAAAACGTGAGGAGAATCCTAGCACACAAACACGTACTCCGACCTCGAAAAAACGTGAGGAGAATCCTAGCACACAAGCACGTACTCCGACCTCGATAAAACGTGAGGAGAATCCTAGCACACAAGCACGTACTCCGACCTCGATAAAACGTGAGGAGAATCCTAGCACACAAGCACGTACTCCGACCTCGATAAAACGTGAGGAGAATCCTAGCACACAAGCACGTACTCCGACCTCGATAAAACGTGAGGAGAATCCTAGCACACAAGCACGTACTCCGACCACGAAAAAACGTGAGGAGAATCCTAGCACACAAGCACGTACTCCGACCTCGATAAAACGTGAGGAGAATCCTGGCACACATGCACGTACTCCGACCTCGATAAAATCTGAGGAGAATCCTAGCACACATGCACGTACTCCGACCTCGATAAAATCTGAGGAGAATCCTAGCACACATGCACGTACTCCGACCTCGATAAAATCTGAGGAGAATCCTAGCACACATGCACGTACTCCGACCTCGATAAAATCTGAGGAGAATCCTAGCCCACAAGCACGTACTCTGACCTCGATAAAACGTAAGGAGAATCCTGGGCCACAACCACGTACTCCGACCTCGATAAAACGTGAGGAGAATCCTGGGCCACAAGCACGTACTCCGACCTCGATAAAATGTGAGGAGAATCCTGGACCACAAGCACGTACTCCGACCTCGATAAAACGTGAGGAGAATCCTGGCCCACATGCACGTACTCCGACCTCGATAAAAGGTGAGGAGAATCCTGGCCCACAAGCACGTAATCCGTAGCACGGGCTGTCATCCACGGTGTGGGTAGGTTTCTGTTGACGTATGTGTCCAGACAGCAACCATATTTATACCCTACTCTTTCGGTTTTGATTGTAAAGGGTTCTTTAACGTATGCGAGTGCAAACGGGAACTCTTGTTTTCCGTTATTCAAGAGAGCTAGACATCGGATCTCACTCAATACACAATAGTTCAGGATAGGGTAACGTCACACAAAAAACCACTAATTAATATTTCCTATTTAAAAAAAAATCAATTTCTTCTTCTGATGGGCTTTGAACTAGAGTGTTCCCTGTCCTGAGATCGACGTCGTACCTCTAGCCTATCCTGCTCCCCCTCGCGCCCCTCCCCCATTTATCTATTTACATTGCGGTTATATTGATTGTATAATGCTGTTATTTGGAGGACCTGGACTTTGCTGATGACATAGTTCTCATCAGCAATCAGATAAAAACGATGCAGGAAAACACAAATGAACTATCATCAATAGCCAGCAAAATTGGGCTTGAGGTCAATCATGAAAAGACTAAAGTCATGAAAAGTTTAATTCCAACAAGTGACAAAATATACATGGAAAACAAACCAGTAGAAGAGATCGATCACTTCATCTATCTTGGAAGTCACATTGATCGAGAAGGGGATACGAGCAAAGAAATTAGAATCAGACTGGCTAAAGCAGCAATGTCTTTCAGAAGCCTTGAAAAGTTGTGGAAATCAAAACTCATTAGCACAAACACAAAACTTAGGCTATTCAAATCAAATGTACTATCAACCCTTACGTATGCGTGTGAAAGCTGGAAAACAACAAGAGATATAGAAACAAAGTTGAACGCATTCGAAAATAAATGTCTAAGGAAAATACTTGGTATAGAATGGAACGAATTCAAAACAAACGAGGAAATTAGAGAAATCGTCAATCAACCACTAATATCTTCAGTAATAAAGAAAAGACGATGGTCATACGTTGGACATGTGATGAGAAGAGATAATAATCGAATAGCAAAGCAAGCCCTCATATGGGAAACAACAGGTAAAAGAAAAAGAGGAAGACCCAGGGAGACACTGAGAAGAACATTGATGAGAGAGGCAAGAGCAGCAGGAATCGGCTCCCTCAATGAGATAGAACTGCTTGCACAGAACAGAGACAGATGGCGAGATTTGATAAAATATCTTTAAAAGAAAACTGCTAGAACAAAAATTCATATAGGAGAAGGTGTATCTTGGTCTACGCCCTATGGGCCGGTTACGGCTCGAAAGGTACATGCAAATGCTGTTAAGATATAACTGCAACTGTGACAGGATGTTGCTAACGTTCTGTATGAGTCATTGATGTAGTTACTGGTGGTAAAGTTAAACTTTTTGCAGCTTGCTAGACGAGAATTCCGATAATATTTAAGCAGAAGCAAACGACACAAGCGCACCGATCTAATTGTAGTACGAAAGAAGAGGAGATACAAAATATCCGTTTTATTTGTTCTTGGCATTGGGTTACGAAGATGCTCTGATTAAAATTAAAATAACTTTTGTTCTCTTTTAATTAAATAACAGCTCTTAAATTAAATGTTAAAATATAAAATAACAACAGAATTGTTAAATTTTTTTCCTTCAAAAGTTTCCGTTGCATCACAAATTATTTCAGATATCATTATCTATTTACATACAGAAAAAAAAATATATATACTTACTTTTTCATTATTATTAAGATGCACTCACCATACTCCGTTTCACACATAAACACACACACTCACAAACACATAAACAGACACACACTCCAACACACACACACACACATAAATACACTCAGACACACACACACACCATATACAGATACAAGTCCAGCTCTCATTCTGTTCCAGGAAATTATGAAATTACAATTTTTCAGTAACCAGTCATCCGAAGGATAATCACATACATAATAGTCATATTTACATAAATCTTTGTCACAGTTATATAAATTCTAGTTGCAGTTATATAAATCGTTGCCACAGTTACATAAATCTTAGTCACAGTTATATGAATCGTTGCCACAGTTACATACATCCTAGTCACAATTATATGAATCGTTGCCATAGTTACATAAATCCTAGTTACAGTTATATGAATCGTTGCCACAGTTACATAAATTCTAGTCACAGTTATATGAATCGTTGCCACAGTTACATAAATCCTAGTCACAGTTACATGAATCGTTGCCACAGTTACATAAATCCTATCCACAGTTACATAAATCCAAGTAACAGTTGCATAAACCCAAGTCACTATAACATAAATCCTAGACATTGTTTTATAAATTCTAGTCGCTGTTCTATTCAGTTACATTAATCCTAGTCGCAAATACATAATTCCTAGTCACAGTTACAAAAAATCGTAGTCACAGTTACATAAATCCGTGTGTCAATTACATATATACGTGTCAAATTTACATAAATCCGTGTCATAGTTACATAAATCCGCGACACAGTCACATAAATCTGTGTCATAGTTACATAAATACATGCCATTAGTTACATATTTCCGTGTCATAGTTACATAAATACGTGTCATAGTTGCATAAATGCTGTCGTAGTTACATAAATATGTGTCATAGTTACATAAATACGTGTCATATTTACATAAATACTGTCGTAGTTACATAAATCTGTGTCGTAGTTACATAAAAACGTGCCGTAGGTACATAAATACTGTCATGGTTGCATAGATACATGTCATAGTTACATAAATACGTGCCATAGTTATATAAATACGTGTCGTAGTTACATAAATCCTTGTCATAGTTACATAAATCCGTGCCATAGTTACATAAATCTGTGTCACAGTTACATAAATACGTGTTATAGTCACATAAATACGTGTCATAGTTACATACATACTGTCATAGTTACATAAATACTGTCATAGTTACATAAATACGTGTCAGTGTTACATAAATACGTGTCATTGTAACATAAATACTGTCATAGTTACATAAATACTGTCAAAGTCACATACATACGTGTCATAGTTACATAAATATTGTCATAGTTACATAAATACGTGTCATAGTTACATAAATGCGTATCATATTTACATAATTCCTAGTCACTGCGCATTGTCAAAGTGCTGCGTTCCTGCTGTTGCTGACATCATACTCTCCTTATGATTGCTGTTTTAAAAAACCCCATGGATGTTGGGACATGAAGTAAAAAAAAAAGTAAAGTACCCCCGTCACGCCAAGTGGCGTATAGGGAAATATGGTATTAGTGACCCTATATTTTACAGACCTTCAG
This sequence comes from Megaustenia siamemsis, assembly GCA_032433765.1. Classification (NCBI taxonomy): domain Eukaryota; kingdom Metazoa; phylum Mollusca; class Gastropoda; order Stylommatophora; family Ariophantidae; genus Megaustenia; species Megaustenia siamemsis. The sequence continues at coordinate 150,564,433 of JAVIAB010000092.1, forward strand.
CACATGATTTTTGGGGTAATGTGGTCAGTATTACGCCCGTGCTGCTTTACTTTCCCAGAAAAAATCCGGTACCCATTTAAGGCTGGGTGAACCCGAAAGCCGTCGGTTGGGATCGAACCCTACCCCTTGTCCGTGGTAGTCCAGTTCACTAACCACTGAGCTATCGCGGCTCCCTTATGTTGGGACATGAGCATTACTTTAATCTTGAGCTTCTCCGGTGCTGAAGGAGAAATCCTTGAGAAGATTTACTTTGATTGCAATGTTTATCACTTGACAGAATGTAGAGCGAGGACGATCAATCTGGAAGAGAAGAAAAGTCTCAGAAGTGCCATTAATAATACGATCACATATTGCAAAAGGGAGATTATTATTTAGGTTTTTACTATTTAATTCTTGGAATTTATTTTTCCTTGTTATTTCATCACCATCATCATCATCATCATCATCATCATCATCAAGTACCGGGCCTACTGGCGTAGGTGGTTATGTCTCTCCACAACTTTCGATCTCGGCAGCTATTTATCATTTCTGTTGTTGACCTTCTGCCAAGCCATTCTCTTAAGCTGTCTGTTATTTTTTTCTCTTTGCTTCCCTCTATCTCTTCGTCCCTCAATTTTTCCAGTTGTTACAATATATTCCAGTTGTTCTCTTCTTATTACATGGCCAAAAAATGATGATTGTTTCTTCCTAATATTGGAAATTCGCTCTCTTTTTGCTTTGACCTTTCTCAGAACATCTCCATTACTCTTCTTAGCTGTCCATGGTACTCTCAACATTCTTCTGTAAAACCACATTTCTACAGACTCTAGTAATTTTCTTGTCTGTTGTCCTATTGTCCATGATTCGCATCTATATGTTAAGACTGGATCTACATAACACTAAAGAACTCTTTTTCTTGTTTCTATTGTCAAAAAATGGATTGCATAGTATCTTCCTCATTTTTTGGAAAGCTGCTTTTGCCTGAGCCATTCTGCATCTTACCTCTTTTGTACATCTTTCGTCTGAGGTTAACAAAGTTCCCACATATTTAAATTCGTTTACCTGTTTTAATATTGTTCCACTTATCTTTATTTTGCACTAAGGTGATGTCTTTTTCTTTGTTGTTACCATTACCTCTGTCGTTTTGCTATTAAGGCTGAGTCCTTTATTTTTGCTTTCTTTCACTATAATGTCCAACATTTCTTGTAGCTCATTTTCACTCTTAGCGATTAAGACTGTATCATCAGCATGTATCATGCAACAGACTGTATCATGTTATTTCATATAATTATAAAATCGAATTATCGTTGCAGTTAATGCACTTTTCTGCTAACTATCGGATAGGAGGTATCTGGTCTAGAGAGATTTTTTTTTCTTCTTTTTCGATCGACTCAACTTGTTGCCACTATCTTCGAACATATGGATCATAGAATTTATAGGGTGGATTTAGTCATGGGCACATAACACATAGTGTGCTAGTGACTAGTGTGAGTAAAGAGGAACCATAATACACATATAATACCTTTCTACCCAGTCTCTTAAGTCGTTATAGCGATGTGGTCAATACTCCACAGAGTGTGTGGTACAGAATGGCGCAAGTAAGGCTATATTCTAATGAGTTGTAAAGGATATTATACCACTTTTCTGTTACTATAGTTTGTATGCAAAATACATGCTTTAGTATTATGTAGAGCCAGTCGTGATATATAGTTGTGCATTTTGTGCAATCGTACAACAGACAAGAATATCTTTGCTGGCTAGTTAAAAAGGAAGAGCATTTCAAACTTCTTCATTGTTTGACCAGTTTAGTACATAGCTGGCTTCGTAACTCCAGCCAGAACAACAGAGCTACAGTTTCATGTGGTCGGCCCGTTTCAAAACATGCTTTTTGTGTTGAAAACCATCCATGTCATTTTCTCTAATGGCATTTTTGTGATCAAGAAAGGATTCACTTGTGCTTCCCTGAATAAAATACGTTGTCCAAAGAAAATGAATGTTGGGGTAAAGATTAGGTGATATACTTCGCGAACACTTACACAACATCTCTGAGGATGCAGGCAACAGGTTCATATCACTTCAACATCCTACGCATCAAGTGTAGCCAACAGAAGAACCCCTACACGACAATCCGTTTAGAAATAGTCGAGTAGCCAATACCTCTAGCGCACTGTCCTTCATTTTGAATATCCTTGACGAACGGGCGCCCGATAGCAACAGAGCTGAAAGTTGTCAGCTACTGACTGATGGCTAGAGCCTGGAATTGGTGGCAGATCATACTCCACCTCTTTGTGGTGCCCCTGGAAACAGACTAACCAGTTTACTCTGACCAAGAGAATAGTGATCAAGAGCGAAAGACAAACCTGTACTCAAAAATGCCCTGTTGAAGTCGGATGTGTTGCGCCGAAAGGTAGAGGTATCTCAGTCCTACTGAAACACGAGAGAACGCATACACAAACATTTAACGTCCATTTAAGGGTGATGACAAGCTATTTCTTTAGTCACCGGGTGAAAGCAAGCAACAGCAGCAGCAGTAAACAATACCTTTGTTGGTCTAATAATCATCATCATCATGTGCCATACCGGTTTGCGTAGACGATCATGTCCTTGCACAACCTTCTTTCCACAGTGCATCGTATCAGTTATGTTGTTGATTGTTTCCGATGCCATGGCACCAAACTATCTAGTACCTCCTCTCTTTGTCGTCTCTGTTTCCCCTGTATTTTTCCATTTTAAACCAAGGATTCAAACTTTCCTCTTATTTTCATGTGCCCTAAAACGTGTTTCTTTCTGCTGTTTTTTTTTTAGAAATTTCCTTTTTTATGTTGAACTCTTTAAAAATGTCCTCATTGGTCTTATTAGCTGTTGTGGGAACTTTCAACATTCTTCTAACAAATCCCCATATTTGTGGCATCTAATCGTCTATACATTTGTTTGTCTACTACCCATGATTCCCTTCCATAGGTCAGAATGTGATCTATATATCATTGATGAACTCGCTTTCTCACTTCTATTGACCTCTTGCAAAAAACTTTTTTTCGTTTTCTTAAATGCTATTTTGACCTGAGTTATTCTGCCTTTTATTTCTGTGGTGCACCTTCCATCTGATTTTATTATTGTGCTAAAGTATTTGAAACGTTGCACCTGTTTCAGATTTGCATGCTGCATGATGGTGAAGATTGTCTTTACAATATGACCATTATTTCTGTTTTATTACTATTCAGACTGAGACCTTTTTTATCATCGTGTCATCCGTATATCACAAATTGTTTATGTTGTCACCGTTGACTTGAATTCCTTATTTGTCTACTATTGATCTCATAATATTTTCACTGTTAAGTGAAAACAAATCAGGCGACAGAACACAATCTTGTCGGACTCCTTGTTTTATATATCGGAACTGTCCTGTTTGTTTGCTAATTCATGTGGCTGATGTTTGTTGCCAGTACATGTTTTGTAAGATTCCCCGATCCTTGCCATCAATGTTAAATTCTCCAGCATATTGATTATTTCCACATGCTTTACTTCGTCAAACGCTTTTGTGTAGTCTATAAAGCATATATATATACATATATATATATATATATATATATATATATATATATATATATATATCTTTCTTTACCTATAAAGCCCTTTCTATAAATGTTCTCAGATGTATATTGCATTATTGGTGCCCTTTCCGTCCACAAAGCCACATTTTTCCTCACTTATTTCTGGTTTTCTTTTGTCCCTTGCCGGTCTAGATGTTTAGAAAAGGCTAATCACTGGAGAACAGGAAACTGGTGATTCTGTAGTCCTACCAATATTAAATGTTTCTTCTCCCTACACATAAATCTATCTTTAGGGTAGCAACAAAAATATAGTGATTACTTGTACAAGAACATGAATATTGAAACTCATAAAGATTTTAAGTATTAACAATTGCGAGAGAACTTGAAATACCAAACATATGATATCTGGCATCGATAGTAAGACCGCTGAAATTACTCTGAAGGGGCATCCAACAAATGTACGAATGGAAAAGTGTTAAATGGTTGTGTAGAGTGTCTCTACATAGATATCAGCATCGACTGAATGACAACCGATATTGTAAACATAATCAAAGTGTCAAAAACATAATCAAGGGGTAATAAAAACTTACATGGAAAACAAAACGAATAAGAAAATGGTCTATTTTTTTAAAAGCAAATCTCGTTAAGAATATCGTCCGCTTCATCGGTCTCACATTAGGATGACATCATGTAGATAATTGACATTAGAAACCCTTGAGTATCTATACGTGACGTCACAATTTCTGCTCGTGTTACTCTATCCTCTCAAGATAATTGACCACGTCCAATCAACAATGAATGTCCGGTATACAATCTCGCTATTGGCTGCCCCACTGCACGTGAAGAGAAATTGAGGAGGCACTGTTATCTTATTGCATTATTTTTTTTTCTAAATTTTTTAGACGAGCGTTTGTTAAGCTAATGTACATGTTTGTTGACGTGTCTTTATTTTTGTGCGATATGGATAATTTCAGGTTATGAAGAAAGATATGGGAGATACAAATTGAAGTTATGTTAATTGGTAATTATTAAAACAAAGAATCTTGAAATCTTTGAGCTAAAAGAAAATAACTAAAATGAATATATAAGCTCGATATTCATAGAAAAGGCAAATAAGAAGTGAACACAAAATTAGAGAAATGTAACTACCTATGTACCTCTCTCTCTCTCTCTCTCTCTCTCTCTCTGTGTGTGTGTGTGTGTGTGTGTGTGTGAGAGAGAGAGAGAGAGACAAAGAGAGAGAGAGAGAGAGAGAGATTGTGTAGGTTTGTATGTCCATAGGATTATAAAATGAAGCTCCAAGTTAGGTAAAAATGGCGTTTGTGGGGTAAACAAAACCCTATATATTTGATTTGATTTGATTCTCACGTCCTAATGCCAAATCATCATCTGTTGGTATACATGCACTGTTAGCAAGTAATGTCTTTTGTCATGAGATGGTACAACACTTTAATATGGCACCGACTGATATTCACTTCATAAACATATATCACACTGAAAATTAAATTATGCACAAATAGGAAGCACTCGTTTAGGAAATGTAATAAAATGTTATATAAAAATGTGAAGTAAACACGTCCCAAGGGTTTTATATTTAGCTAATGAAGAATACATTAAGTTAATCACCTTGCAAGATTTGTCCAATGTTTATTACAGGCCTTTATCACCTCCCTTCACATCCAATGTTATCAATAGGTTTCCTTATCGATCTTGTCCTTGTGACAATGGCTGACTGTAGTACCATTCCATCCATTGAGTTTTGATGTCAGAGCTCTTCATTAATGTTCCACAGAACTAAAAGGTTGACTTTTACAACACATGTCGTGTGTAGACATTGGCACATCTAAACTAGTATTGCTCAACCTTTTCTATACTCACTTTTATGACATTTGTGAGAGTAACATCTGATTCCCGTCCACTGATATTTAAACTGAACATCTGAGTTTAATGCACAAATAGGATTAATTGAATTAAATAATTGAAATAAAGGTTGCATGAAATCTGCTAAGGTAGAAGTGTGTACTATAGAACATTTAAATTAACGTTTGTTCTTTGATTTGGCTTTTGTAAATAGCAACCGAAGACTCTTTGGTGATTTTCATGTTATTGCCTGTTGGCGATATATTTCACAGCCCTAACGCCTGAATACTTAATATATATGAGGCTGGAGAAGGTATAAATAAATGACAAATGCAGTTTTACACATTTAATTTGGATATAGTGTTTACATGTTTTATATATCATTTCTTCTCTTCATCGCAAAGACGTGTTTTTCCTTTGACATTTTCTATGACAATATATAATTTTATAGCTAACAATATCGTATTTGTTGTAGCTTTAACAATTAATGCATCTTAAAAGTTTAAAATAAATAGTTCAAATTTTTTGTCTCTAAAATGATATATACTGTATATATATATATATATATATATATATATATATATATATATATATATATATATAGGGGAGCCGCGATAGCTCAGTGGTTAGTGAACTGGGCTACAAAGGACAAGGGGTAGGGTTCGATCCCAACCGACGGCTTCCGGGTTCACCCAGCCTTAAATGGGTACCGGATTTTTTCTGGGAAAGTAAAGCGGCACGGGCGTAATACCGACCACATTACCCCAAAAATCATGTGCTGAAGGTCTGTAAAATATAGGGTCACTAACACCATATTTCCCTATACGCCACTTGGCGTGACAAACTTTACTTTATATATATATATATATATATAGGATGCTTTCTCTCATAAACGTATGAGTTCTTACTTTATAAGTTCATCAGGAATATGAATTCGCTTTCTACTTGATTGATGGTAAATCCTAATTTAAAGCAAACACATTTAAACACTGATAGTGTCCATTTCAAACTTCCATCGTTGCGTGTGAATGTCTGATGGTCAGCGTGTCAAATAACTGATATCTTACAATGGTTGCTGATGTCAAGGGAAATGAAGAAGAGACAAACTGAGTAAATTAGTCAACTCAAGTTCTTTACTTCAAGTGTCTCTACAAATCATCCCAGCTATAGAGTCTGCGTGAAGTCTTAAACTAGGGAGAAATCTATTTAAAATCGATTCACTTTCCACGGCCGTCACTCGGCAAATTAAGAAAATATAAGAATTTATTAATCCCCAAGTAAGCTGATGTGTTTACAATCTATGTTGAAAATGTTGAACGGAATATCTTTTAAAGAAGTGCTTAATTGTTGTACCTTCTTTGCTTCAGTGATTGGTGTCAATTATGTTCCATTAAAAAATTGTTTTATCTATAACTCCTTTCAACATTCTTGTTAGTGTGTGTTATGCCAATATCAACCATCCAACGTTTAAAATGTTTCTAACTTTAATCTCAACAATCTAATTGGAAAGAAGTTGCATTTTGTTTGTAATGAAATATCTTGATTGTTAACGTTTTTGTTTTAATTGCCAAGTAGTGTATTTTTTGGGAGGCAGTGAAGTTTCTTTAATCAAAGTTGATGTTTCCAAAACAGTCAGATAACAATTTTTAGATAAATATTTTATAGATATTTTCTTTGAACATGAAATGTTGTCATTCCACTTGCCTGCTCTTTTTTTATATTTAAGTCAATTGTTATTTTGCCTGCTTAACATTAAAGCAGAACGGTTGTTACATCGTTCGATTCCGACAGGATTAAGCACTCATCCCACCTATCATATGATATGCATAATGTAGAAGGGAAAGGCATAACTAACCAAACACATGTTTAGATATAAGTAATTTTGAAGAAGAGGCGAAAGCCACAGCTGGACAATAAATTGATTTGATCTGATGGGCATACGCCTTGTTCAGTGAAGGACTTATTAATAATTGCTTACTTTTCGAGCATCTTTCTGTTTATTTATTTATCATTTGCTCAAATTATAAAACATAATATTATCTCATTTACATTTTCATTTATTTTCTTTTTAGTTTCGTTATAATGTGTTGACACTTTTTTTATTAATGTTTTTGTGAGAATATTGCAAACATCACTTTTGAGAATATTGCAAACATCACTTTTGAGAATATTGCAAACATCACTTTTGAGAATATTGCAAACATCACTTTTGAGAATATTGCAAACATCACTTTTGAGAATATTGCAAACATAAATTTTGAGAATATTGCAAACATCACTTTTGAGAATATTGCAAACATAAATTTTGAGAATATTGCAAACATCACTTTTGAGAATATTGCAAACATAACTTTTGAGAATATTGCAAACATAAATTTTGAGAATATTGCAAACATTACTTTTGAGAATATTGCAAACATCACTTTTGAGAATATTGCAAACATCACTTTTGAGAATATTGCAAACATCACTTTTAAGAATTTTGCAAACATCACTTTTGAGAATATTGCAAACATCACTTTTGAGAATATTGCAAACATTAATTTTAAGAATATTTATTGCAAACATCAATTTTGAAAATATTTTAAACATTAATTTTAAGAATATTTATTGCAAACATCAATTTTGAGAATATTGCAAACATTAATTTTGAGAATATTGCAAACATCAATCGCCCGTCTTAATCTCTCTCCCTCCATCGCTCTCGGAATCAGAATTCTTCTGGTATCAGAAGTCAAGTTCATAAAACGTGACGCGAACAGTTACGAACATAAAAGTGTCATTAAATAAGAATAATCTTTCTTTTATAATGCCAAGGTTTTGTGTTGAGCATCTCTGAGCTGGTAACATGGAGCATCTCTTGTGAAATGACGTGACCCAGTGATTTTCTTCATTTGTAGATTACTAATGATGTTATTGAAACAAGTCCGCAGATAATTTGGTCGCTTAGTCAATAAAATATCAAGCTATAGCAGATTAGCAAACATAAATTGTACCAATTTATGTAAATTACAAACTAATATTCAGAAAACAAAAGAGGCAATTCTAACGGCACTGTAAAATTAAATTGATAAGCTAGATATCCTCTGTCGTCATTCCTGGTACACTGACGTCAAATCGATGTCAACAGTAGAATAGCAGGTTTGGTTTCCATGTCACGAGAAGACCTAAGTGATTGTTTCTATGGCATTGTTACCAGATGTAAGTTAAACGACATTTGTTTATTCCAGAAAAGACCATGTTATCTCTCTTCGTGACATTTACTATTTCCAATTAAATACCTAATATTACCTGTATTAATCGTTCTTTTTTGTTCACCTTAGATATAGAATATGTTTGACATTACTAACATAGAGATGCCAAAAGTGTTGTTTTATCGAGTATAATTCTGTTGCATTTCAATGTTTGGATATTTGAGTAATGGTGCGAAATGAAATGTAATGATTAATATTTATTTATTAATATTTATATTAATCCTTAACCACACGTCATTTAGAGTCGCGAGAAGCTGTAATTTTTGTATCAGTTTCTATGAGTATCGCTGTGGCAGATGTGCTCTTGCAGAAATGCTGAAACGTTGCATGTCTATTTAACTTTTGGATTTACTCCTTCTGAAAAGCCAAATCATCAGCTGTTGTAGACTCACTTTGATAACTAATTAGGGTCCATTCTTCTTAGTTATTTGCAATATTTTCTTATATGTTTTTCTGCGTGTTTGGCATTAGGTTTGAGTTCAGGAAATTTTATATCATCATTTGTAGTCTTGTCTTTGCTGGTGTTTTAGATAAGAGTGGTATAATCTTTGTTCAACATCAACAACAGGAGCTTGCCAGAGGTATATTATTTATAAGTGATACTTTTTCGCTCATTAACTGATGAATTCTCCCCAATAGGTGAATACAAAACACGTTTTATTGTATTTAACTCTGACCAACTAGTCACCACTTGCCACTTACAAGTTATACAGACGTTCTCTTCCGAGCCAAACTATTTCACATTGAATGTCACTTTTTTTATTTCATTGCTTTATTTATTTAATTGCTTTATTTAAAAAGAAAACAATAAAAAAGATACGCATAACTTGAGCGCCAAATAAAAGTCGACGATTCGACAAAAACTCATCAAGGTATATCGAATTACAACAATATTATAAGCAACAACTAATTTTTAAAAAAAAACTGCAAGTGACCTAATTTTTAGATATGAAAGTCCTATATAGTTGATTGACATAAAGTTCCTTGATTCTTTCCCTCGTAGACTGTAGTCAACTCGGTTGTAGAAATTGGTACAAAACTAGAATCGTTTAGGAAGTTAATGTCAGCGAGGAAGCTGGCAGACTGCTTCATTTCTAGAATCAAGTAGCGTGTTTCTGTGAAGATTGAGATAAAACCAATCCCAGCCATTATTTACTATCAGAAACATTGACTTTAATCTATAGAGTTTGAATAGGCACCTCATGAACTTTTTTTTCGTCATTTTAAACAAATGGGCCAGGTGTTAGATCAACAAAATGAACACGAAGACCCGGACATCACCAATATAGTAGTATATGTTTCAACACTTAACATTGACATTTTGCTAACAGTTACATATAGGACTTACCTTGGTAACAAAGTGTTTAGAGACAGAGATACAATATAAAATAATCATGATGTGCATCGCACTAGCATTGAACGCTTTCAACAAACTGACGAACATCTGGAGATCCAAAGTACGCTTTTTTAAGTAAGATTGTTCAAGTCCGATGTAATGGCTGCGCTGAAATATGGACTTGAAAGTTGGTAATCCACCTAGACTTTAGATAGAAAAAGGCTAAAGGTCTTTGACAAAATAATGTATTCGAAGAATCTCAAATGTAAGTTGCAGAGAATATTTTTGTTCCAACGAAATAACAAAGAGCGTTGGAAATACATCGACCATGTGCTGAGAATGAATGAACAAATACTACCCTTGAGAAATTCATGTGGAAATCAACCGGTAAAAGAAAATATCATCATAACCATCGAGTGCCGTCTCCGCAACGAAGGTTGGCTACCATGGAGCGCATTCTGTTCTGTCTTTTGCCTTGATGGTGCAGGTTATCATAGGCTGATATGTACATCGTTTGATGTTACTCGTCCATGTTAATCTTGGTCTGCCTCTGCCTCTTTTACCTTGTATTTTCCCCTCCAGGATTACCTTTAGTAGGGTGTTGTGTCTTTTAACATGGGCCAAAAATCGCATTTGTCTTGTTTGAATTGTAGTTAGTAGTTCTCTTTAAACGAAAATAAGGAAGACTAAAAGAAATGCTAAGCAGAAAAATGACTAGGTAAGCCTCAACCATGGGACTAAGAAACAAATAACTTCTACGACCTGCAAGAACTAGCAGATAATCGTCAATTGTGGAGAACGGTTCCTTTCTCCCTACGTGCCGTTTTCGGCCCAAAAGGAAAAAAAGGATGAAACCAGTGATAGTGTTATATTATTATTTGTCTGACATTTCCATTGAATTTACTTTTTTCTTTAGAAATGTGTCATCATTGTGACCCTATCGTCAACTTCATCAAGTACCGTGCCTGCTGGCATAGGTGATCATGCCACTTCACAACTTTCAATCTCGACAGTTATTTATCATTTCCTTTGTTGACCTTCTGTCACCCATTCTCTTAAATTGTCTGGTATCTTTTCTCTTTCCTTCCCTATATCTCTTCGCCCCTCAAGTTTCCCAGTTGTTACAATATATTCCAGCTGTTCCCTTCATTACATGGCCAAAAATGATGATTGTTTCTTTCTTATATTGAATTTTATTGTGATTTTCTTGTCCGTTGTTCTATTGTCCATGATTCACATCCATATGTTAAGACTGGCTCTACATAACATTTAAGAACTCTTTTTCTTGTAATATTGTCAAAAATCGATTGCACAGTATCTTCCTCATTTGTTGGAAAGCTGCTTTTGCCTGAGCCATTTTGCATCTCATATTGGTTGTACATCTTGAATCTGAGGTTAATAATGATAATGTTCCCAGATATTTAAATTCATTTACCTGTTTTAATATTGTTCCACTTGTCTTTTATGCGCACTGCAGTGATGATTTTTCTTTGTTCTTACCATTACTTCTGTCTTTTTGCTATTAAGGTTGAGTCATTTATTTTTGCTTTCTTTGACTATAATGTCTAACATTTCTTATAACTCATTTTCATTGTTCGTGATTAAGGCTGTTTCATCAGCATACCTTAGATTGTTTATATTATGACCAGACATGTCTCTTATGGATCTTAAAATAAATCTGGAGACAGCACACAACCTTGCCTGACACCCTTTTTTATGCCAGAAAAAGAAACATTCTCAATTGATTTCCAATTCTTATGGCCGCTGTTCCTTGCCAGTACATGTTTCCTATCATAATGGAAATTTATTCTCAATTCTGGGATCTGTCGTGGTGACTATATGGTAGATTCTCATTTTTGGGATCTGTCTGAGTGACTATATAGTTGGAGATTCTCGTTTTTTTAATCTGACGGGGTGACTATATCGTAGGAGAATAAAGGCTCCGTGCCTAGAGACACATTTGTTTGGATCAGACCTTTTATTTCATTCCCGATAAGGAAAATACGGTTACTTCTATCTTTTTCACTCCCAGCGGAGCATAGGTCTTCAACAAACATTTTCCAAGTCATTCTGTTTTTTTGCCATTCTTTTAAGATCATTCCATGTCTTCCCCATCATCGTCATCTCTGCTTCTATCTGTCTTTTCCAAGAATTCGTTGATCTTCCTCTTTGTCTTTTCCCCTGGGGATTCCAAAAAAGGGCCTGTTGTGTAATACTCTCAGTTGGCTTCCCTAGTGTGTGTCCTACCAGCGCCATCTTCTTCGCTGTATCTCTTTATCCACTGGTATTTGACTGGTACATTTCCATAATTCTATGTTAGTGATTTTGTCCTGCCATTTCCATCCTTTTATTCTACGTAAGCATCCATTAATGAAGGTCTGTATCTTCGTGATTGTCAATTTTGTTGTTCTCCATGTTTCACAGCCATATAATAGGACCGACTGAACATTTGAGTTGAAATTTTTTATTTTTGTATTTAACCTAATTTCTTTGGATTCCTATATGTTTCCCAGTGCAATGAAAGCTCCTCTTGCTTTTGATATCCTTATTTTGGTATCATTTTCTGTTCCTCCCTCTTTATCTATATTACTGCCCATATATATGTAAGATTGTACGTCTAGTAGAGGTATTTCTCCTAGTTTTATTTGGTTATTGCCAACTGTATTAATTCTCCTAATGTTGGTCTTATCTCTATTAATCTTCAGTTCTAGCTCTTGTGATCTCTAATCAAGTATGCTCATTTTATCCTGCATCTGTTGATGGCTTTGTGATAGGAGAGCTATGTCATCAGCAAAGTCTAAATCATCAAGTTGTTTGGTAAATGACCACTGGATCCCATTTCTGTTGTTTTGAGTTATTTTCATAATCCAAACTATGGCCAGTAGAAAGAGAAATGGAGACAGAAGGCATCCCTGCCTTACTCCTGTTCTTATTTCAAATGCTTCTGTAAGCTGTCCTTCATGCACCACACTACATTTCGTTTCTTCATATATTGTTTTTATCAGGTTAATAAACTGTATGGGGATTCCGTAATGACTCAGTAACTTCCAAAGCATTCTTCTGTCTAAACTATCAAATGCCTTTTCGTAATCTATGAATCCAATATAAAGTGGGGATTTTATTTCCAAACTTTGTTCAACTATTATACGTAGAGTAGTTATTTGATCAGCACATGATCTGTTCTTCCTAAAACTTGATTGTTCATCTCTCAAATGTTTCTCTATGACCTCTTTTAGTCTCTCCAGAATGATTCTGCCTAATATTTTTCCTGGCACTGATAGTAGCATAATTCACCTATAATTTGTACACTCCTGTAAACTTCCTTTCTTTGGTAGTTTGATCATATAACCTTATTTCCAGTCTTTAGGTATTTCTTCCCTCTCCCAAATTTTATCCAATAGATCATGTAACATCTTGGTAGAGGTGTTAATATCTGCTTTGATGGCTTCCGAAGGAATTTCATCTGGTCCTGTGGCTTTACCATTTTTTAATAGTTTGATGGCTTTCATTATATCTTCTTTATTTGGTTTTCCACAGTTAACGTGTCACTCTTCTTCTGCTGGTAGTATATCTGGAGAATTATTTGAGCTGGGTCTGTTCAAAAGTTCTTCAAAATGCTCATTCAATCTCTCCATTTGTTCCCTTATATTACTAAGCAGATTTCCTTTCTTATCTTTAATAAAGGCATTGATCTGTTTGTATTTTCCACTTAATTTCTTTGTGCTGTTGTTCAGTTCTTTCATATTCCCTTTATTTGCTGCTTCTTATGCCTCTTTAGCTAGTTCATCTATATATTCCCTCTTAACCCTTTTAACGCATCTTCTCACTTCTTTGTTCACCTCTGTGTAAGCTTCCTGTGTTTTTGATTTACTACTTCTCGTTTTGCTTTTATTTATGTCTGCTTTATTGTTCTTTCTTTCTTTAATTTTATGCAGGGTCTCTGCTGTTATCCATGCCTTATTCTGGCGTTCTCTTTTCCCCGGTGTTTCTTCGCATGTCTCTTTCCATATATCTTTTACCTGTTTCCAATGATCTTCTATATTGATTGTATTTTCTAGTTGTTGGAGGACTTGGTATTTGTTTGATATTGTGACTGCGAATTTATCTTTAATTCCATATTCTTTAAGAAACCCTACATTGAAATACTTTCTACCATTATTCGTTGTAGTATACCTTTTTAGTTTAATTTTAAGTTTGGCTAACAGAAGATGATGACCAGAAGCTGCATCTGTCCCTCTATATACTTTTACAGCCTGTAAGGATGACTTAAACCTATTATTAATACATATGTGATCAATTTGATTTTCCGTTCTATGATCTGGTGACACTCATGTAGCTTTGTGTATTCTTTTATGTTGAAATTCTTTTATGTTCCTCCTAGGCTCACTTAATTAAGGGCACAGAAATTCACAAATATCTCTCTATTCTCGTTTATATCTCCAAGCCCATGTTTTCCCATAATCTCTTCGAAGCCTCTGTTGTCTGATTCTACTTTAGCATTTGGGTCTCCAATCAAGATTATAATATCATTGGCTCGCCTTGCATCCATCTGACATTGTAGCTGTTTATAGAAATCATCTTTAACTAAATCATCCTTATCGTTGGTTGGTGCATAGAATTGGATAATATGTAATTTTATTTTGTTTTCGGTTGTTTTAAATGTTGCTCTCATTAGTCTTGGTCCTATTGCTTCCCATTCTTTTAGTGTCTTCTGTGTATTCCTTGATAGCATTATAGCTACCCTTTCACTATGTTGTGCTCCAGATTCCTGGTGTCCTGATGATAAAATTATCTCTCCTGTATTTAATTTTATTCTTTCTGTTCCTAGCCATACTGTTTCACACATTCCCAGAATATATATTTTGTAGTTTGTCATTTCTGCTGCTACCTGAGCAGCTTTTCCCTGTTCGTTTAGGGTACGAACATTCCAGGTGCCAATTCTGGAGGATTTCCTGGTAGACAAATGGCGATTCGGCAACCTGGACTCCTTACGGCTTTCTCCAGATTGCGTCATATGTCTCTTAGACAGGGAGCCGTCTTTCCTGGATGGCGGATTTACTTTTTCTCTCTTTGACTTGTCCATGTTTGTGAAGTTTTTTTCGGCTTATATTTTTTACATTATGGGATAGCCAGTCCCATGCCCAACCCTCCTTTCTCGCCTATTACGAACATGCCTGGTAGGGTATAGTGCCGCTATTCTTTACACCCCTTTCGGGCTACGGTAGCGCACGGGCGAAAACACGATTTGACCCTATCGTTATTCGAATGAGTTACGATCTGATTTGAGGAGTGAGAAAAACCGTTCCTACCAGATTTAATGAAAGAGTGAACTTGTTCACACCAGAATAGAGAAGTGAGAAAACCGTTCCTACCTGATTTGAGGAGTGAGAAACCCATTCTTACCAGACTTGATGAGTGAGCAACTCGTTCATACCAGATTTGAGGAGTAAGAAACCCATTCTTACCAGACTTGATGAGTGAGCAACTCGTTCATACCAGATTTGAGGAGTGAGAAACCCATTCTTACCAGACTTGATGAGTGAGCAACTCGTTCATACCAGATTTGAGGAGTGAGAAACCCATTCCTTCCAGATTTGAGGAGTGAGAAAAGCATTCCTAACAGACTTGAGAAGTGAGAAACCCGTTAACATAGCACTTTAGGAGCGAAAAACCCGTTCCTTTCCTACCAGGCTTGAGGAGTAAGAAAACCACTCCTAACAAATTTAAGGAGTGAGAAACCCATTAACAGCAGATTTGAGGACTGAGAAACCCATTAACAGCAGATTTGAGGACCGAGAAACCCATTAACACCAGATTTGAGGACTGAGAAACCCATTAACAGCAGACTTGAGGACTGAGAAACCCATTAACACCATATTTGAGGACTGAGAAACCCATTAACAGCAGATTTGAGGACAGAGAAACCCATTAACAGCAGATTTAAGAAGTGAGAAACCCATTAACACCAGATTTGAGGATTGAGAAACCCATTAACACCAGATTTGAGGACTGAGAAACCCATTAACACCAGATTTGAGGACTGAGAAACCCATTAACAGCAGATTTGAGGACTGAGAAACCCATTAACACCAGATTTGAGGATTGAGAAACCCATTAACACCAGATTTGAGGATTGAGAAACCCATTAACACCAGATTTGAGGACTGAGAAACCCATTAACAGCAGATTTGAGCAGTGAGAAACCCATTATTAGCAGATTTGAGGAATGAGAAACCCATGTACACATGATTTGTGTTGCGCACTCGTCCATCCACACGCTCTCAAAGAACCTAGGGAGGGGAAATTACCGTGGAAATGCTATAATCTGAGAAAGATTGTGATATTCTCCCTCATCTTAGAGTTGACATTCGTGACTTAGTGTTAAATGAATTGCTTTCTTGTCTTTTGCTTTAAAAAGAACCTTTCGACTATTTGGTGTGTTCTTGGAAATGAAGACATACTCACTGAACCGCAACGGTGTCCATGCACTTTGATAAAGGTTGTGCTACAACTTGTTTCATGACAGCCCTGTTTGCAGAAATGACATACCAATTTATTCGTTAAATTTTATTAAAATTCTATACAAAGTTCTTCGTCATTTATACTTTAGTTGGTTTGCTTATTTGTGTCTTTTCCTGAAAATAAAATACACATACCTCTTCTATTATACTTTCAAAATAATTCGAAGAAGTCGTATCTTAACATTTGAAAACTTTTGTGGTTCAAAATTGAATATCGCATCCCCCGAAACTCTTCACATTTGAAAACCATTAATCTTTTTGTTTCGATCTTTAACTTCTAAAATGTCATTCACAAATTTACTTACAAATTTACTTTAGCTAAAAAAAATGTTTCTTTTCGTATTTTATGTCATAATTGAAACCACTTACAAAGAATATCTATTTTAAGAATGTGTGCTTTGTGCTAGGTTTAGGATTTCTTCAATCAGAAACGCTGTAACAGTTCCAAGACAAGCATGCCACTTTACAATGAAAACAAACAGCTGTGTGTGCGGCGCCTCTTGAATATTCTAAACTAAAAATCATGCGCCAACATCTACATAACCAAGGCAGAATATATTCGTATATGATGATAAATAATTACAGAAGAATGTTGAGAATACCATGGACAGCTAAGAAGAGTAATGAAAATGTTTTGAAAGAGGTCAAAGCAAAAAGAGAGCTAATTTCCAATCATTTTGGGGCATGTTAAAAGACACAACAGCCTACTAAAAGTAATATTGGAAGGAAAAAATACAAGGTAAAAGAGGCAGAGGCTGACCAAGACTAACATGGA
This sequence comes from Megaustenia siamemsis, assembly GCA_032433765.1. Classification (NCBI taxonomy): domain Eukaryota; kingdom Metazoa; phylum Mollusca; class Gastropoda; order Stylommatophora; family Ariophantidae; genus Megaustenia; species Megaustenia siamemsis. The sequence continues at coordinate 150,581,709 of JAVIAB010000092.1, forward strand.
CGAGTAACATCAAAAGATGGACAAGTCAATCTGTGTCAGCCTGCACCATCAAAGCAAGAAACAGAGTAGAATGGCGATTCATGGTAGCCAACTTTCGTTGCGAAGAATGCACACGATTATGATGATGATGATTATGAATTTCCAATATTAGGAAGAAACAATCATCATTTGTTGGCCATGTAATGAAAAGAGAACAACTGGAATATATTGTAACAACTGGAAAAATTGAGGGACTAAGAGATAGATGGAAGCAAAGAGAAAAAATACTAGACAGCTTAATAGAATGGCTTGACGAAGGTCAACAACAGAAATGATAAATAACTGTCGAGATCAAAAGTTGTGCAGAGACATGGTCATCTACGCCAGCAGGCCCGGTACTTGATGATGATGATGATAAAAGAAGCTTAGCAGATGACGTACGTACGTACAATTTAGACTCAGATATAGGTGGTTTAACATTTAGAAAGCATTACAGTCCAGTCTGTAGTGGCGTAACGAATTCATATCTTAACATGGTCAAAAGGAATACGCTTGAAATGCATACCAGAGGATGATGTGTTATGTGGTACATATTCGAACAATATTGAAAGGGAAAAAAATTAGTCGTCATCTAAGACTATCAGAAAGTCGTAATTTTTCTCGTGAGGGAATCGGAGATCAGTGCAATGATTACTTAATTGTTATTACGTACATTGAACTCTCATATCTACTAGTTAAACAGTGAATGCAATATAATTCTACGCAATGATCGATGTATCCTGCAGGGTAATAAATCGACTGGGCTACTTACAGCCAGTCACGGACAGAATTCTTGTAGAAGATAATTAGTCCTATCTTGCAACGATCTAACGTGAAGAGTGAAGCAGCCATTGTAACCACGAGGTAAGCTCAAAGCGGAAGTTGAGTACAGTCTTGTCCAAAGATCCAGAACCAATATCTTTTAGGCGATTGGCTGTCATATATTGAATTTTCAAGCCTTTCAGATGGCAGGTGATTAATGTGCTAGCTTCCTAACCAGAAGCACTCAGGTTCAATCCATAAAAGTGGCAGATTTTTTGTTCTGACCGACAATATTCCACGGTTCAACTGTTCTCTAAAAATTGGTATCATAATTTTTTTGTAGAAAATAAAGGTGCTCTAACGTGATACCGACCACATCACTATAGTATATGCCGTGGTCATTGCAAAATAGTCTCAGGAAAAGAACATTCCCCGAACACGTTGCAAGGGATGGAACCTTTACTTTACAAACGTTTAAACACTTCAGCACATATCATCATCATCATGTGCCATACTGATTGGCTTAGGCACTCATGTCCTTCCACAATCTTCTATCTACAGTGCATCGTATCAATTCTGGTGTTGACCGTTTTCCATGTCAAGACACCAAGCTATCCAGTATTTTCTCTCTTTGTCGTCTGCGATCTCTCATTCCTTTTATTTTGTTAGTTGTACCCAAGTATTCCAACTTTCCTCTTCTCATGATATGCCCGAAAAAAATGTTGATTGTTTCTTTCTAATGTTTTTTTAGTACCTCCCTTTTTGTGTTGGTCGCTTTTGAGAATTTCCTCATTGGTCTTTTTAGCTGTCCAGGGAACTTTCAACATTCTTCTGAGACATCCCATCTCTATGGCCTCTAATCGTCTTTTAATTTGTTTGTCTACTGTCCATGATTCGCTTCCATAGGTCATAATTGGTTCTATATAGCACCGATGAACTCTCTTTCTCACTTCTATTGACACTGATTTGTTGCATAGGATAGTTTTCATTTTCTGAAATGCTATTTTAGCCCGGGCTATTCTGCTTTTTATTTATGTGATGCATCTCCCATCTGATGTTATTATTGCGCTCAAGTATTTGACGCGTTGCTCTTGTTTCAAATTTGTCCTGTTTATTTTTATGCTGCATAATGGTGATGATTGTTTCTTCGATATGACCTTTACTTCTGTTTTTGCACATATACCGTAGACGTAATGCAAAGAGTTCATGACAACAAAAAATCTGATAGGCTGACTTCAGCTGCCTCTTTAGTGGAAATGATGGATACTACATGGGCAGCATTGTAATGGTCCTTATGGATTGTATGTTGTATAAAGAATGGTTATTGCTGGCAATAGAGTCTTGGAACTGCACACATTTAAAAAGTAAGCATGGGAGGCGAGTCAAAGGCGTGCACGACTAGTGAGAGACGTAAACAATATGCACACAATTCGTCATTTATTTCAAACAGCTGAGTATCTATGAGATTTCTCCAAGCAACGAGATATGAACATCTAGAATTGAAGTTAATATAAGTGAATATTTTTATGTCTACAGAAAACGTTAGACAAATTTTAGTGGTTGTTGTGCACAATAAAGTAGAGTTGAAACGTTTAGAATATTAAAGGGATACGATTATGGATTTGTATCACAGATATAAATATTGAGTTCTTTCCCTTGGTATATGTTTCCATTTCATTAAGCATATGATTGTTTAGTTTGCTTGGATTCTGGATTCTACACTATACCTGACTGACGTACAGAACTTACTTCCTGCATTTATTTCTGTCCTGTCTTCCTTTTTAATTCTCTCTCTCTCTCTCTCTCTCTCTCTCTCTCTCTCTCTCTCTCTCTCTCTTTTCTTTCTTTCTTTCTCTCTGTATTTAATATCTTAATTTCACTATATAATTCATGCGGCTATGAACAGTTGAGTTCTTGAGCGTGAACTGATATGAGTGACTTCCACGGCTATCTATATTTTCTGTTTCATGGATTTAATCCGTTCTGGCGCTCAGTTCAGTGGTTGGTTGTATCAGCGTGTACTGTTATTCAAGAAAGTACGGCGTGAGTGCATCTTCATCAAGTCTGCAATAACATGCTGCTGGTTGTCAGTTTTGCTGCTGTGGTCATGTGACTTTTTTTAAATAAAACTTGTATATTTGTCAGGTGATGTCCTACCACGAAGTCGATCAGTTCGTCTACTCCTTGAAACCGTAAAGAAGAAAAGAAAATATGTGTTACACTGACTAGATGTTTTAATGACTCGACGCTAATTATCAAAGACTAGCTAAGAAAAAAAATGTTTACACTTTCTTCATCATCAAGTACCTTGTCTGCTGGCTTAGGTGATCATGTCTCTCCACAACTTTCGATCTCGACAGTTATTTATCATTTCCGTTGTTGACCTTCTGTCAAGCCATTCTCTTAAACTGTCTGGTATCTTTTCTCCTTGGTTCCCTCTATCGCTTCGTCCCTCGATTTTTCCAGTTGTTACAATATATTCCAGCTGTTCCCTTTTCATTACATGGCCAAAAAATGATGATTGTTTCTTCCTTATATTGGAAATTAGCTCTTTTTTGCTTTGGTCTCTTTCAGTACGTTTTCATTACTCTTCTTAGCTGTCCATGGTATTCTCAACATTCTTCTGTAAAACCACATTTCTACAGCCTCCAATGATTTTCTCGTCTGTTGTCCTATTGTCCATGATTTACATCCAAATGTTAAGACTGGCTCTATATAATATTTAGGAACTCTTTTTCTTCTTTCTATTGTTAGAAGTGGATGGGCACAGTATCTTCCTCATTTTTCGGAAAGCTGCTTTTTACCTGAGCTATTCTGCATCTCACCTCTTGTTGTACATCTACAATCTGAGGTTATTAATGTTCCCACATATTTAAATTCATTTACCTGTTTTAATATTGTTCCACTTGTCTTTATAGTGCAGTGCGGTGATGACTTTTTCTTTGTTGTTACCATTACTTCTGTCTTTTTGCTAGTAGGGCAAAGACACATGAAATGATTATAGGTAACACCTGCTTCAAACAACACCCTAGGCGACTATGGACATGGCAAAGCCCAGACAAAAAAGTACACAATCAAATTGATTTTATACTGGTACAGAGAAGATTCAGGAATGGACTAACATCGGTTAAAACAAGGCCAGGAGCAGATTGCATTAGTGACCATGTACCAGTAGTTGGAAAGATAAGAATAAAACTGTAGATGGCACAGAAACCACGAAGAAATATAAAATTAGAACTAGATATGCTAAGAGTAGATAAACAGATGAGTGATAAGTACAGCATGATAGTACAAAATAGATATAATGCTATTGAGAAAATACAGGACATCCAGGAACAGCGCGAAATGCTCAAACAATCGATTCAACAAACATAAAATAAAGTAATACCAGTGACTAAAAGAATTAACAAAATAGAAATGGAAGACAGAAAAAATATTACAACTAATGGTCGAAAGAAGAAAACATAAGAAAGAAGAACGGACATACAAAATATTGCACAAAGTGATCCAAAACAAGTGCATTGAAGCAAAGGAAGGATGGTTAAAACAGAAATGTGAATAAATGAAAAAAACAACAAAAAGAAAGACTCTAAATTTATGCACAATCAGTTAAATGAATTAACTGGAAGAAAAGCAGTCAAAGTTTCAGGGTGTGTGAAATCAAAGGAAGGAAATATAATAGTGGGACAGGAGAAGACAATGGAAAGATGGACTGAATATACCAGTCAGCTCTATGATGGTGAAAGACCAGAGCTAAACAATTCAAATGAAGACACAGGACCACCAATAATGCAGGGTGAAGTGGAGGACGCAATTCAACACATGGAAAGAGGCAAAGCTCCAGGTCCTGACAATATACCAATCGAAGAGATAAATGCATTAGGAGAGCTGGGAGTACAAGCAAGTCATAACAAAATTACTCAATGATATATATAACACTGGACACATACCCGAAGATCTACTAAAATCTATCTTTGTAGCCATACCGAAGAAGTCAGGAGCCACTGATTGTGAAGACCATCGAACTATTAGTCTCATGAACTATATGACTAAAATATTACTAAGAATCATCATGAGACGTGTAAGGAACAAAATAAAACCAGAAATAAGTGAGGAACAATAAGGATTTGTGGAAGGAAAGGGCACCAATAATGCAGTATACATCTTATGAACATTGATAGAAAGATCTATAGAGGTAAAGAAAGATCTATATATGTGCTTTATAGACTACACGAAAGCATTTGACAAAGTAAAGCATGTGGAAGTAATCAATATGCTGGAGAAATTAAACGTTGATGGCAAGGATCTGCGAATCATAAAAAACATGTACTGGCAACAGACAGCAGCTATACGAATTAACAACCAAACAGAACAATTCCAATATATAAAACAAGGAGTCAGACAATGCTGTGTTCTGTCACAAGGTTTGTTTTCACTTTACAGCGAATATATTATGAGATCAATAGTAGACAGAAAAGGAATTTAAGTCAACGTTCACAACATAAATAATTTGCTATATGCGGATGAAACAGTCTTAATAGCAGAGACAGAGAACGAACTACAAGAAATGATAGACATAATAGTAAAAGAAAGCAGCAAGAAAGGTCTCAGTTTGAATCGTAAGAAAACAGATGTAATGGTTATATCGAAGAAACAATCATCACCTTCATGCAGCATAAAAATAAACGAGACAAATCTGAAACAAGTACAACGTTTCAAATACTTGGGCATAATAATAACATCAGATGGGAGATGCACCACAGAAATAAAAAGCAGAATAGCTCAGGCCAAAATAGCATTTCAGAAAATGAAAAATATCTTATGCAACAAATCTGTGCCAATAGAAATGAGAAAGAGAGTTCATTGGTGCTATATAGAACCAATTCTGACATATGGAAGCGAATCATGGACAGTAGACAACCAAATGAAAACACAATTAGAGGCCACAGAGATGGGATTTCTCAGAAGAATGTTGAAAGTTCCCTGGACAGCTTTAAGACCAATGAGGAAGTTCTCAAAGAGCCCAATACAAAAAGAGAGCTCTTAAAAAACATCAGAGAGAAGCAATCAACATTTTTCGGGCATATGAGAAGAGGAAAGTTGGAATACTTGGTTACGACTGGCAAAATAGAAGAAAAGAGAGATTACGGACGACAAAGAGAGAAAATACTGGATAGCTTGGTGTCATGGCATGGAAAGCAGTCAACAACAGAACTCATACGATGCACTGTAGATAGGAGATTGTAGAAGGACACGATCGCCTACGCCAACCAGTATTGTACATGATGAATGTGTGTAAAGTAAGTAAGTAAAACCATCGTTTTCTACTTTTCAGTCTGTCTTTTTTTCTTGCGCATTTAAGTTTATAGAACTATCGGTCTCCATTAACCTTCAGCCTGCTTTTTGTCTCTTGCCCGTATATATGAAATTTTTTTTCACACTGGTGACGTATATACTCAGAAAAAAAAAGCTCACACAAGTAGACTGTTTTAAATAGTTGGGAACAGTGTTAACATCTGGTGGAAGAAGCCTTATTGTAGTAAAAAGTATAATAGCGCAGATCAAGAATACTTTAAATAAAATAAGAAATATATTATCCTGCAAGTCATATTCAATGAGAGTTATTAAAGAGAGTTTTACAGTCCTACATCGAATGAGTTCTTATTTATGGTTGCGATCATGGACACTAAACAATGAAATACAGCGGCTAGAATCAGTTAATTAGTGTTTTTTTTATAAGAAGAATGCTAAATGGATTATGAATAGTGAAAAAAAAAATCCACCGAGCAGGTATTAAAAGAGGCACACGAAGAGAAGATTATAACGAAAATTTAAAAGAAAACGGTTTTGAGTACTTGCTGAAAAAAGCCAGAACAGAATGTTAAAGGAAGAGAGGTAGAGAAAGGGAAAGTATGTTAGACGGTTTGGCTGCATAGCAGAAGAAAGGATTAACTGCGGAACTATTGAGTTGGGCACAAGATGTAGGATTATGGGAGAAACATTACATCCAACACCTCGTGGCATACACCTGGAATGTGTGATTGTTCATGAATGTATGTATGTGTGTATGTGTCTGTACACGGTCCACATGCTTTGCCGAGACCATTCTGCAAGGCACAGTTTCAGGCAATAAAAGACAAGGAGGACAAAAGAAAAGATGCGTGGTTGTCGGAGAGTATTTGAGTTAGTGAGTTATTTGCGGGTCATCATCATTGCACTTCGAACATGTCCATAGGTGCTCAGATCCCGTCCTCAGCAAGCCCCGCAGTGTCCAGCGACTACGACTCCAGTTCTGTATTAGTTGATAAGTCTTCTTATACGCCCACTAAGCTTCTCGTTTCTAGCTTTACCCATTTAACTCCTATCCCTTTTATTTTAAGTGTTGCGCTTCCCATGCGTCCCAAGATGGTGGTGTGGTTTCGCCGGTTCATTGTCAATGAAGTGTGATTTTATTTATACCTGCTTCTATATGAATAAAATCAAAAGCTCACGGTGTATCCACGTGCTGAAGAGCTAGTTGACTGGAGTTGGCCAGTCTATAACGTGGAAACTAGCTGTGGACCGTGCGACTGAGTGAGTGCACGTGACTTAATACCATCCACAGCATCGACTTTGGGCGACAAAATCAACAGCGACGACAGTAAATATGAAAACAAGTAAAGGTAAAACTGCTAGTTTTCTGAGAAAGGACAGGAATCGCAGAGCTGCTCTAAATCGCGACGTTTGGTAACAAATCGTGAAAAAATCATTTATGGTGCCAGCTTTCTTTTTTTATAGAATTTTTGTCCTTTTTTCCTGACGAAAACCTGACAACACTAGCATGTATGTGTGGATGTATGTATGTATTACGCATGTACATATGGCCCATCAACCTCTAAGTCAGGGAGGCTGAGATCCCTTGTTGTTTTGGATAAAAAGAAAATATTTGTTGGCAGCAACTTTTATGTTACAGGTAGAATAATTTTCTCTCTCTCTCTCTCTCTCTCTCTCTCTCTCTCTCTCTCTCTCTCTCATATACATATAAGTAAGCAAACACACAAAACTGAGAAAAGATTATGCCCATCATAATGTTTTTGTTAGAGGGCAATGCATATTTTAACCTTGATTTTCCTTAAGAGATCAATACTTTGCACTCAGTTACGTTAACAAGCGTCTGTTATTGCAGATGCTGAAGTCGAACACTAAGTGTATAAAAATATATTATAGTTAATAGTTTATACTTAAACATATCTACATCGATTTCCAGACTTAAATATATATACATTTTGTTGGATGGATGGTTCTTGGATAGATGGATGGATGGATGGATGGATGGATGGATGGATGGATGGATGGATGGATGGATAATTGGATGGATGGATGGATGGATGGATGGATGGATGGAAGGACGGGTGGATGGATGGAAGGACGGGTGCATGGATGGATGGATGGAAGGACGGGTGGATGGATGGATGGAAGGACGGGTGGATGGATGGAAGGATGGATGGATGGACGGACGGACGGACGGACTGACGGACGGACGGATGGATGGATGGATGGATGGATGGATGGATGGATGGATGGATGGATGGATGGAAGGAAGGAAGGAAGGAGTTAACTAATTGAGGAAAGAAATTTAACAAGAAAAGAGATATATACTTCTTGTTGGCCGGAAGGAGGGAAGGAATTAACTAATCTAAGAGAACAGTTTAATACGGGGAAATAAATTAAAATGAAGGGGAGAAGAGAAGGAAGAAAGGTGTAAAGTATGAATACCACTTGTACAAACTTCCACGTGTGATATTTTCCCAGCTTCAATTCCTGCTGCCTGCTGCATACAAAACATGTTAGCTTGTTTTCACTCGTCAGCTTTAACCTCAGACATGCTCGCCCGCTGAAATTTCCTGTTAAGCAGTCACACACTCCAGCGATCTATTCAGTGTTCAGTCATCAATAAAGTAAAGCAAGACACGCTTATGCAACTTTGATGACCTGGGATAAAATTGCTCGACAAAAGACAAGACACGTCAGTTAGAAAAGCCAAGATGTAGACCGTGTTATAGTCAATGAAAGTTGGAAGATAACTCATCCATTAAGATCGCGGTGTTGATCTGGCTATAGACAGAAATATCTTCTGTTTAATAACAAAATGGAGCATGAAGTCTTGAATAACAATCGCTTGGAATTTCAAGGGTTACAAAACTACATTAAGCGGTAACATCTATATGAATTTGCAAAAAATGTGAAAGAAGCATTGATTGCTGTACCCTTACCTGTTAATGTACACATACTTTGTTTGTATATTGTCTTTACAATTTTGTTTATCCATTCTGCAACTTCTTTGTAAACGGTCTCTTATATATCTACTTCTCCACTCTATAGTTACTGTAATTACAGCTAATGCATGATATTTAAAGTTGGGTTCAACAATCTTAAAATGACTATGTATTGTCAATGTTCGCTTTAAGTGCTGCTATTACGGTGCACACGTATTGTCAATGTTCGCTTTATGTGCTGCTATTACGGAGCTAACGAATTCTCAATGTTCGCTTTATATGCTGCTATTACGCTGCACACATATTCTCAATGTTCGCTTTTATATGCTGCTATTACGCTGCACACGTATTGTCAATTTTCGCTTCATGTGCTGTTATTACGCAGCACACATATTGTCAATGTTTGCTGTATGTTCTGCTATTACGGTGCACACGAGGATCATATATAGCATGGTGAACAGGTGCCTTATGTATAAATATTTCGTTTGAACATTTATTATGTATGCATAATCTGCGTACAGCAAATATTAGGAACATGGTTCTATCGGTGTACTTTGTACACGTTTTACGGTCAATTCAATGCTAATGGTCTTTATATATGGACTGACGTAGCTTCATTTTAGATCAACACAAGATCTATACTTCGCAATAGAAATAATCAACCCATTATTCTTATTTGTAAAACGTATATTGATCAATCTGTAACTAAGCTTCTATTTAATGTTTGCTTCTGTCTTGCGCAGTTCGAGTGTACTTTTGTCCATATATGATATACAATTAGCAGGTTTATTACATTTCATATATTTTGTTTATTACTGTCTGTATATGACAAGTATGTGCTAACTACTACATGCATATGAATTTTCCGTTCTTACTTATGCCTAAATTTTACATGTTTATGCACATATTTTTAAACTGCTCACTAGCTCGTGCCTACTTGTGTTTACTATTCGACATCATGTATCTAATTTAGCCTAATTATGATGACCCAACTTTCCAAATGAACACACGAAACTGACAATTCAAAAAATAGATGTACTATAAATAGTGTCTTCATTGATCAATTCTTTGAACCGATGACTATAGACAGTTTGCCTCGATCGATTTAACAACGGTTGCAAGATCATTATTTTTCTCTGAAGACATTTTCATCCGATGTTTCAATAAGAAACAAATTATATGTAAATATTAAAATAGCTGCTGCCTTTAAAGCAAAAAAAATGGTTCAGACATCGTAAAACAAATTCTTAGAACAGTGAAGGAAAGTTCGGAACAAGTGTGATTATTTTTGAATTGAAAAGAAGATAATTTTCCGACCCGGCGATGTAGTGTTTATGAGAATTAAAATCATTATATTCTATGTTTACCTGTGTTAGAGGACTGCTAACTTTGCTCTAGCGACAGGGAAAAACATCTAGCAGGACCGGAAATATTAAGTACGCGCAGAGAGAGAGAGAGAGAGAGAGAGAGAGAGAGAGAGAGAGAGAGAAAGAGAAAGAGAGAGGATTGAATGCCGGGTTTAAATAGTTACAGGGAAAGAAAGAGAGAAAGAGAGAGAGAGAGAGAGATGAAGAGAGAGGGATGGAGGGAGAGAAAATAGGGGCTTAAATAGCTCCTGCGAGAGAGAGGAGAGAGAGACAGAGACCCGAGCATAAATAGTTTGAGGGAGAGAGAAAGAGAGAGAGAGAGCAAGCCGGCCTTAAATAGTTCCTGGGAAAGAAAGAGAGAGTAAAGAGAAAAAGAGAGTGAAAGAGAGAGAGAGCAAGCCGGCCTTTAATAGTTCCAGGGAAAGAAAGACAGAGAGAGAGAGAAGGAGAGAGACAGAAAGCCGGGCTTAAATAGTTCCTGCGAGAGAGAGAGAGGAGAGAGAGAAAGACAGAGAGCCGATCATAAATAGTTCCTGGGAAAGAAAGAGAGAGAGAGGGAGAGAGAGACAGAAAGCCGGGCTTAAATAGTTCCTGTGAGAGAGCGAAAGAGGAGAGAGAAAGACAGAGAGCCGAGCATAAATAGTTTCTGGGAAAGAAAGAGAGAGGGAGAGAGAAAGAGAGAGAGAGAAAGCCGGCCTTAAATTGTTCCTGGGAAAGAGAGAGGGAGAGAGAAAGAGAGAGAGAGAGCAAGCCGGCCTTAAATAGTTCCTGTGAGAGAGAGAGAGAGAGAGAGAGAGAGAGAGAGAGCAAGCCGGCCTTAAATAGTTCCTGTGAAAGAGAGAGAGAGAGAGAGAGCAAGCCAGCCTTAAATAGTTCCTGTAAAAAAATAGTGAGAGAGAAAAAGCAGTCCTTAAATAGTTCCTTTGAAAGAAAGAGAGTGAGGGAAAAAGAGAAAGCCGGTCTTAAATAGTTCCTTTGAAAGAAAGAGAGTGAGGGAAAAAGAGAATGCCGGTCTTAAATAGTTCCTTTGAAAGAAAGACAGTGAGGGAAAAAGAGAAAGCCGGTCTTAAAAAGTTACTGGGAAAGAGAGGGGAGAGAGAAAGTGAGAGAGAGAGGGAGAGAGAAAGCCGGTCTTAAATAATTCCTTGAAAAGAGAGAGGGAGAGGGAGAGAAATCCGATCTTAAATAGTTCTTGAGAAAGAAAGAGAGAGGGCGCGAAAGAGAAATGTAGGGAGAGAGAAAGCCGGGCTTAAATAGTTCCCGTGAAAGAAAAAGAGAGGGAGAGAAAGAGAGAGAGAGAAAGGGAGAGAGAAAGCCATGCTTAAATAGTTCCCGTGAAAGAAAAAGAGAAGGAGAGAAAGAGAGAGAGAGAGAAAGGTAGAGAGAAAGCCGGGCTTAAATAGTTCCTGTGAAAGAGAGAGACGGAGAGAGACGGAGCGAGAGAGAAGGCTTACATATTTCCCGGGAAAGAGAGAGAGTGGGAGAGAGAGAAATTTTGAGAAAGAAAGGGAGAGAAAAAGCGAAAGCCGGGCTTAAATAGTTCTTGGAAAAAAAGAGAGGGAGAGCGAGAAATCCGATCTTAAATATTTCCTGCGAAAAGAGAGAGAGAGAGAGAGAGATGTAAGAGTAAAAGCTAACGAAAGGATGGGGCAGGTAAATCAATCGGTATCCATTTATTAATAGACTATAGCAGTGACATGGGTGTCCGGTTAGCGCAATCGATAGGCGGTTGGCTTACCACGGCAACAGCCGGGGTTCGTACCCTGGCGAGGACACCCGGGGTTTACTAATTCCCTAAAAATTAGTGGGAGCCGCGATAGCTCAGTGGTTAGTGAACTGGACTACTACGGACAAGGGGTAGGGTTCGATCCCAACCGACGGCTCCGGGTTCACCCAGCCTTAAATGGGTACCGGATTTTTTCTGGGAAAGTAAAGCAGCACGGGCGTAATACCGACCACATTACCCCAAAAATCATGTGCTGAAGGTCTGTAAAATATAGGGTCACTAACACCATATTTCCCTATACGCCACTTGGCGTGACGGGGGGTACTTTACTTTACTATAGCAGTGACATATGCTAGCGATCATCACTAGTTAGTGACAGAAATACAAGTTCAGGGAATGACATTTTCCAGGAAGGAATTAAGAAAGTTAAGGGAATAGAAAATTCATAAGGGATAATTGACGAAGCCGAGGACACCCACCGAGCTAAGGTAAAGGAAAGGCCCAGAATAGTACTGGACACAATAAGTTTAGAGAATGGAAATTTCCACGCAGCAGGTTGTGGAAGTGAGAATAAGCGCATAACAATAAGCGCATGATTTGAGCGCATGACTTTACTGTCCGGTAAACAGCTACCAGGACAAGTCAACAAGTCATGAAGTAATCATTATTTTGAAACTCAAGATAGGTCAAGACTGACCAGAGATTATAGAGAAGACACGAAAACAATTTATTATTGTCAAGCCTTGGACACAAGTTGAACTTTGGGTCACCATGCTGAGATGAAATTTGGCGGTGGAATCACGGTTGTGAGATTTGATGGCTCAAAGGGTTGCAAATTGTCACTTTGCGACAATTTCATTGGCTGAAGAAATTCCACACGCCAAGTGATGTTGAGGCATTTAAACTTCGACACATAGAACTAGAAGTCAGGGCCCGCAATGTAGATAGTCAGGACCGCAATGTAGTCAGAGAAAGTTAGAACCAGGAAAGAAAGTTAGGAAGTTAAGTCAGGAATTAGGAACATAGGAGAGAAGTTAGTTTGGAAGTTAGGAATCTTCAAGTTTGTAGTTTTAAGTTAGTTGACAAGTTATTAAGGAACAGAATAGAGATTAGTAAAGATATCAGTGACTTAAGCAATTAGTTGAGCTATAGTAAGACAGAACAAGTAAATTAGAATATATGAATTTAGTTGTGAGAGTGTTTTGAGAGTTTTCAAGTTGTACTTAATATTTCTTATAATCGTAAATAAGTTGATAGAGAGATTGAATGTATAATATGCACTTATAGACTGTTCAATAGTCACCGGCGATAATCTCTGAACATTCAGAATGAACAAACATTAATTCAAGAGAAGTGCATCCACTATATTGTATCACGTGCCAAGAATAATAGAAGTTAATAAACATGATTATGATATATGTATTCTGATAATAGTCTGCCATGATTGTATTGACTACGTTGTGATCAATGTGATGTGCTTTGAATTCAACTATAATAATAACAACAATAATAAATAACATCACAACTCTATAACAGAGAGAGAGAGAGAGAGAGAGAGAGAGAAAACGAGGCTTAAATAGTTACTGAAAAAGGAAGAAGTTCCTTAAAGAGAAAGAGAGAGTCGGAGTGAGAGAAAAACACGGCGTCTAATAGTTTCTGGGAAAGAGAAAGAGGAAGAGTGACCCAGTTTTAAATAGTTTATAGGAAGGAGAGAGAGAGAGAGAGAGAGAGAGAGAGACCCGACTCTAATTAGTTCCTGAGAAAGAGAAACACTCATTAAATAGTTTCTGGAAATGCGAGAGAGAGAGAGAGAGAGAGAGAGAAACGTGACATTAAATAGAATCTGGGAATGCGAGAGAGAGAAAGAGAAACCTAACATTAAATATTTTGTGGGAATGCGAGAGAGAGAGAGAAACGTGACATTAAATATTTTCTGGGATTGAGAAAGAGAGAGAGAGAGAGAGAGAAAGAGAGAGAGAGAGAGAGAGAGAGAGAGAACGTGACATTAAATAGTTTATTGGAATGTGTGAGAGTGAGAGAGAGAAAGAAAGTGTTAAATAGTTTCTTGGAATGAGAGAGAGAAAGAGAGAGTGTTAAATAGGTTCCTGGAAGATGTGAGAGATTGATACTCGGCTGTAGTAAAGTTCGTGGTAACGACAGACAGCTCTTTCGTAGTGAACGTTATTACACAAACATGAGCTGATGTTCAAAATACTTAAGAACTAACATCACATTCGCTGTACACCAAAGGCCGTTGTTCTACAAATTCATTTATTGAATATATTTTCCCAGTGTATTCTGGGTGGGCTCATTGGTGACTAGTATCTTAAAGTATATAGTGAACATTTAAAATGTTATTTATGGAGTCGTGTAGAATCCTCTTTTTGTTTCTCTAATCTAAAAGAACCTGAAAGGCTCTCGAATCTTTCAAATCTCGAATCTCTCTGATCTTTCATATAATAATTAATAACCAATAAAATAGTGTGGGGGGGGGGGGGGGGAGGCTTAACCTAAATTAAAAATTGTAATGGAAATAACATTTGAAATTTGCGTTTAATGAAAAACAAATGCAACACCATAATTTTCACAAACATATACTTATATTTATTAAGACACAAATTAAATTTACACGTAGTAAACATAAAGTCCATATGTAATAAAGTATAGCTAGTGAGAGCATGGGGGCAGGTAACTTAGTTGTTACCCGCTTCTCAATAGATAATAGCAGTACTAAATAGTAGTGACCAGCAGTAGTTAGGACATGAAGTTGTGGAATGGAAAATTTCCAGCCAGAAATAGAAGTTCACATCAGGGTAGGGTCATCAGAAGTAACAAGGACACCCACCAAGCTAAGAAGGAAATGTCCAGAATTACTGGACAACACAATGAATAGTATAGGTCCATGGAATTTCCACTTCAAAACAAGTTTGTAAGTGAGAGGAGATACAGATTTCCACCAACAGCAGGTTGGGGAAATAACAAATAGCATGCGTTGACCTCATGACTTTACTGTCCAGTAAACAGCTACCGGAAAAGGTCAGAGTCGTGAAGTAATATTATTTTAAATAGGTTATAGAAGTCACGAAAATAATCTGTTATTGTCAAAGTCTTGGACGGGTGTCCGGTTAGCGCAATCGATAGGCGGTTGGCTTACCACGGCAACAGCCGGGGTTCGTACCCTGGCGAGGACACCTGGGTTTTACTAATTCCCTAAAAATTAGTACCTCTGAAGTCGGAGTAAATCTGCCTGCATGGCGAGGGGCATCCTGTAATGGGATAAAACAGACTTTACACGCAAAATTCAGTCCCACAAAATTGAGTGGGTGGGACTTCGTCAGAGGTCAAAGCTGACGAAAGCGAACGAACGAACGAAAGTCTTGGACAGTTGAGACACAAGTCAGTTGTAGAGTTCAAGTCTCGGACACGAGGCTGCAAGTGATCAGGTAGGAGTCGCAAATTGTCACTTTGCGACGATTTGTATTGGTTACTGATTTTTAGGTGAAGAGAGTGGTTTAAGTATTTAAGCTTCAACACAAAAGAAGTTAGTAATAGAGAGAGGACAGAGAGAGAAGTCAGAATGTAGACTAAGTAAGCTTAGTCCGATTTCGGCCGAAGTTAAGTAGAACTAAATGTGTTAGAATAAGAAGCTAAGCATGTTAGATCATAAGTTTAGTTAGTAAATTTTCTTGATGTAGTAAAGCCAGTTAGCTAGGAAGTTAGAATCTCAAAGTTGTAGCTCAAGTAAGTTTAGAAGTTATTAGTAGAAGTTGATAGAGAGCATTATGAACTTAAGCTGTGAAAGTGTTGTTGACAGATTCATAGAATTGTGCTACAATATATTCTTACAAGTTCGTAAGTAAACAAATGAATAATGTTGTATGAAAGATATGCACTTACGGACATTCAAATTGTCACCGACAATAACCTCTTGAGTGTCCTGAATTAACGAAGATTAATTAAAGATAAGTGCACGATCAAGGGCCAAGATTGATAATAGAGAAATCAATAAACTGATTATGATTTTATAATGAGAGAAAAAAGAGTCTGTCATGAATTACCTGTTGTGATCAACTAAAATAAATGTGCTGTGCTGTCAAGTTATAATATAATACAATATAACATCAAGATATAAATACAACAAAGAGTCAGTGTGGGTCTATAACACATAATAAATATAACAAAAAATAGAATACTTGAATCCTGTGGTTCATTTCAATTTTCTCATCATGATTTGACCACACTCAAAAATGTAACAATATGTGACATTTTTATCAGTAACAAAAACTCCAAACCTTGTTTTATATAAAAGTAAATATGGAGGAAGGGGATTTTATTCAAGAATTACTGTAAACACTAAATATGGAAAAGGGAAATTCCTTTGGAGAAAATTAAGAAAAATAAAAACATGTCTATTTTGAATGTGAATACAATCAGTATAGAACGACGTTTATTAGGAGACAAATCAGAAACATGTATTGATAATTTTATTTAAAATGCTAAATGTGTACTTGCTTTGGGTCTAGCCACAGCCAACCATAGTTTTACTAATGCCTGCGGGCTGAGAGGGTTTTCAAGCAATCAAGCATGATGATGTCATTTTATCCACAACCGCCTCTGCTCGAAAATTCTTAAAACGTCACAAATAGCTTTGGGTGATTATTTTAAGTCTGCGGGTCCTATTGATACTATAAATGTATGTGGTCTAGCTTACTTCTTTTCCTCTCTGTCATGCCACATGATGGGCATGTTCTTTCCGACATTACTGTCGATGGTGGTGTGATTAATTACACTTTAGAGCTTCTAAAACTGTGATAATTTTAGCTGTCACTCCAGTATGTCAAAATGTATCCAGGTGGTGTAAATTGTGTTTCCGCTAAGTTGGCATTTATTTCCTCATGGAATATCAAATCAAACCGTACCTCATTTCACTGCTACTTTATGGTGTCATCAATTGAAAATAGTAACTCTACATGTCACCTGGACATTTTAATCTGAAGCAGATAATAAAACAGTTGGCTTTTTTTTATTTTTATGAGACAAATAAACATACGAATCTGATAATTCAATCTAGTCGATTGGTCTTGATTCAAACAATGAGGTTTAAGACAATAATTTAGCTTGCGATAGAACGATCTCAACGTGAGTAATTAACACTACAGATAAATTCAAACTCAAAATGTCCAGAAAAAAAAACTGCAAGTGATGATACGAAGACGCAGTCTAGATTACGTTCAAAAGTGTATTTACACGGTTCTTTAATTACATTTCACTAACTCATCAGGATACATTTCTTCCTTAATATAAAAGTCTATCACGACAAAGAAATAATAGCTATAGGCGTCTATGAATCGATTAAACTATCGTTAGTGATTTATTGTGTTTAAGACGTCAGCCACGGGGTGTGATACGCTGAAGTTTCTGTTTAATAAAAAAAAAAATCAGTATATCTTCTTTGACTAACACAAAATAACAAAGGCGATAATATAACGTGTGTGCCTAATCTGTAATGAACAACTCTTTCCTCCAATGACATATGTATAATCCTAGCTCTGATCTCTCTAATAAGCTCTCATCTCTCTAAAAATCACAAATCACAAATTATGTCCACACAGCCTTTCAATATTGACTCTTCTCCATTGTTTTGCTATTTTTTTAAATCAAAAGGGGATATGTATTTTTATTTTGGTCAATATCATACGAGAGCAACATTTCAGACGTTTTAATATCGCTTTCTATTAATCAGTAGTTAAGATTTGTAATGGAAATGCCACATAGGTTAAAAAAAAAAATAAAGATTCCCTATACGCCAAGCGGCGATTAGGGAATATGGTGTTAGTGACCATAATTGTTATAGACCTTCGGCACAGGATTTTTCGGGTTAGGTGGTCGGTATTACGCCCGTGCCGCTTTACTTTCCCAGAAAAAATCCGGTACCCATTTAAGGGTGGGTGAGCTCGGAAGCCGCTTCTGTCCTTTATAATCGAATTGACTAACCTCGGAGCTATCACATATACTACACAGGTGCGACATGTCAGACGTTTTATACAGGTCGAGTTGACTAACCTAGGAGCTATCACATATACCACACAGGTGCGACATGTCAGACGTTTTATACAGGTCGAGTTGACTAACCTCGGAGCTATCACATATACCACACAGGTGCGACATGTCAGACGTTTTATACAGGTCGAGTTGACTAACCTCGGAGCTATCACATATACCACACAGGTGCGACATGTCAGACGTTTTATACAGGTCGAGTTGACTAACCACGGAGCTATCACATATACCACACAGGTGCGACATGTCAGACGTTTTATACAGGTCGAGTTGACTAACCACGGAGCTATCACATATACCACACAGGTGCGACATGTCAGACGTTTTATACAGGTCGAGTTGACTAACCACGGAGCTATCACATATACCACACAGGTGCGACATGTCAGACGTTTTACACAGGTCGAGTTGACTAACCACGGAGCTATCACATATACCACACAGGTGCGACATGTCAAACGTTTTATACAGGTCGAGTTCACTAACCACGGAGCTATCACATATACCACACAGGTGCGACATGTCAGACGTTTTATACAGGTCGAGTTCACTAACCACGGAGCTATCACATATACCACACAGGTGCGACATGTCAAACGTTTTATACAGGTCTCTCCTCATTAATAGTTTGACCTCACAAAATGGGACATTACAACAAGTCTAAGAGTGTTATAGAGTTGAGCTATTGAGAGCTTGTTACCGCTTCTCAAGAGACAGATAGCAGTATCATATAGTGGCGACCAGCAGATCTTAACTACAATGATGGTATTTCAGTATAACTAGTGAGTCAGAAGTTTAGTTACAGTAGAGGTTATAGGAGAAGGGTAGTAACCAGGAGGAAGGAGTGAGGTTCAGAGTATTGGACAAAGCGATGGGAGGTTACATGATCCCCACTCACCAGTTGTAGAGGGTGGGTAGTGACGCACCGAAGGAGAGGTCCAGAATAGTGGAACGACACAATGTCTCACTACATGGAAAAGTTTAGTTACATGCAACGACCTCGTGGTGTTATTGTCAGATCTCCACGAGTGTCCATCATGTTCACAACAACTAGTGGTTGTTATTGTGATGAGCATGCGTTGACCCCATGACTTTGGCCCGGCTGATAAATAAGTGGTCATCCAACTTCCAGGAGAGGTCATTGTCATGAGGTAACATTATGTCACCAAGTAGGCGAAAAACAGGATGTATTGTCCAAATTTGGGAAAGTTCAGGTGTTAGTCACCGAATAAGCAAGTCCTGCAAGTGACCAACTCGCGTGATCATGAGAGATCGCAAGAGTTGGCAACAGCTGATTGGCTGCGGAGACCAGGTGAGAGAGCGAGAGCTGAAGTACTTAATCTCCGGCACAAGAAGAAAGTGAAAGAATTCGGAAGACCAGAAGAGCAGTTAGGATGTAGGCTCGTTCAGTGAGTACGGCTTCGGCCGACTGCTGAAAGCAGTTAGCAATTAGTTCAGAGAAAGATAGTCCAAGATGAAGTAGTAGATAGTTCCGTCAGTCCAGGATGATTTAGGACAAAGATGTTAAGCCAGAGATTTTAGGAGAAAAAGTAGAATGTAGACTAAGTCAGTTAAGTTAGGACAGAGTAGAAACATTTAGACAAGAAGCAGTTAAGTAGTTTGGAAACAGTTAGAGTCAGAACAGTTAGAAAGTTAAGATTAGAAGTGAAGCTAGTAGTTCAGAAGTTAGAATCTCCAAGTGTAGTTCAAGTCAGTTTAGAAGTTATTTTGATAGATAGTTGACAAGAATATGATGACAGTAGTAGTGAAGTGATGAGTTCCACTTCCAAAGTGTTTCAAGAATTGTGTGTGTTCATCTTACATGTCGTAAGTAGATAAATTATAACAAATTGTGTGACATTAATTAAACGTTGCATCCAAGACTATAGATCATGTGTGCCAGCAGAAAATTCAATAAATGTGATTATCATTATATATTAAAGGAAACGACTCTGTCATGATCTTATCTGTTACATGTTACCTCAATGATGTGATGTGCTGTGATCATTGAAGTACTAGCCACTATACGAGATAAAGAACCAAGAACATTACAACGCTGTAACAGGTTAGATTATTTGGTGCCGTGACCAGGATTCAAATCTGGGTTTGTCGCGGAGAGAAATCAAATAAATGAATGACAGAAAGTTAATGGAAGAATAAAAAGCCTGCCCAGTTTTCAACTTAGAAATCACGGAGAAATCACCGTGTACCGTCTACCAGGTCAAAAGTTCAACACGACCACAATTCTACCTGTGTTGCACTCCTGCCAGCTGAGATTGTAATTTTACCAATCAAGAGTACCTGTCCTTCAGGTCAAAAAGTCAAATTACGCTGTTACAAGTCTAAAATTTACCTGTGTCAAGACAAGAGCGGCATTATAATTTTTTAGTCAACATACAACTCCATCTGACCATCAATGGGAAAATTGTCATGTTTATAAATCAAGAATACATGCCCTTCATGTCAAAAGTTCAGTTACCTGTCGGAGTCCAGTCAAACATAATTTTGGACAAGTACAACAAATCAATCGTTCCAAGTTTCGTCCACCTGAGATTCAAAGTTCATCAATGAGTCCGACCTCTGACCTGTAACCCAACACCGGTTGTCTGTATCGTCATTATTGTGTGTGTAGGAAGGGGCAGATAACTGTCGACGAAATTGTCCCACATGTGTTGAAGTTGAGTAATGAGTTCATGTGTCATTTTGATTGATAAATTGTGATTGATAATTAATAATTTCAAGTGGTGTAGTTTTTATTTAGAGAAACAAGTCAAGTAACAAGTAAGAGTGTTAATATTTCAGTGTGATATGGCCATTCGCGTGTGTTAGAAATTAAATTAAAATAAATTAACATTAGACATTAGAAGACCAGAAGGAACCGATCATCAACAGCTGAGAAACAATAATTTATTTATTAAGTAATTAGTAATTAATTAATTTATTAAGTAGTTTGTTAAGTAATTAATTAATTAATGATTTTTAGAAAGTATTATTAATTAATATACCAGCGAATATTGTAAACAAGTTTTTTTTTTAAACAGCTGGTTGACAGTTTTTAAAATAGTGTTCTGTTATTATGTAGTTAAGTGTTAAGTTTGGTTAAATAATTATTATTTTAAGATTGTTATTATTAAAGGTGACATACCTTATTTTATATTGTTCTGTAACCATTTTTTTTAAATTGTACTGGATGTATTCTTTTAATAGTGTTTGAAATACTACATGGTTATTCCACAGGGAAATTAAATAATAATAATTTTTATACTACACTGTTTTTATTCCACAGGGAAATTAATAATAATTTCTAGTTATTCCAGGAACTGAGGCCAGAGTAGAGTCATAAAGTGCTGATAATTATATTTTGTAAAATAACACATAATCATATTAATTGTTTGTTCTATCAATAGTCAAGGGAGAGGTAGGTATTATAGGAAACATGGCAACCACAGTAGACCCCACAACCGAAACACTGAGTGAACTGCGACTGGCGATAAACCTGCCATCAAACTTAAGAGGACGTAGGGAGAGTGTAGAGAATTTGCAGACTTAACACTGAACTGGAGAGACCTAAAGAATATAACTTTACAGGCTTGATCGGATGAGGTATCCACATTCATGGGAAGGTAAGGTAGAATTAATGCCTGTGTGTACGTACGGAGACAGAGTATTGGCCTAGCGGAAAGGGCATTTGTGAGATCTGGTGGAAGAGATGATATCCAGTGACAGATCATAAATATTTTCATTGAAGTACTAGCCAACAGAGGACAGAGGATTAATTTATATTGACTTAGGAAGGATCTTACTACTATGAATGGAACTTTAGATTTAGCCAGCAAGGAAGAAATCATAGAAGATGTGATTCAAGTATGAGCTCATATTCAATAAGAAATAGATGGAGATTAGATAAGACTAAACGGGTCTTATGCTTCAATAAGAGATATTAATATTTACTATGTAGACAGGAGATGAATTATAAAGACTATATGTATGAAGATGTCAATAGAGGAACAATAAGGTTCCTAAAGTTATGATCGTATAAGAGATACGAGAGTCGATAGGCGAGAATGTAAACAAGGGTAAGGGATTCCCAAGGTTTACCTGTGATGACTCACTAATGAGAAGCCAGGATTTAGTTAAGCCGTATAGGTGACCACTTGGGGAGTGAGTCACCCGAAGTAACGAATAAAAAAATGGTGATAACCATGTTTACATCGGCTTAATTAAGGCTTGAGTCGAGTTGAGAGGACGCTATTTACAGACGCAGAAGTCTTAGCGTACCTAGAGTTAAAAGAACTCAGAATTGACAAACAAGAGATGATTTATAGAGAATGTCTAGAGATGATAGTAGTGTCAAGAGAATATAGAAAAGAGAGCTGAGGAAATAGAGATTACCTCAGATGAACTAGAAGTTAAGAGTTACCAATGTGAAACATATGGTACTAACAACGAGTTGGTCAGAGTTCTTAAACTTGCGAAGTTGGATGGTAATCCAAGGAACAACTGACCAATAATAGGTAATGAGAAATATGAGAAACAAGGTGATGACCTGTGTTTGAGTGAGACCTAAAAGAATTAGGTTTTTAAATTGAAGAAGATGAGTCTAGAGGAGACTCATGTGAAACATGTAACCAGAGTGGTAACTTGTAAAAGGTTATATAAAGAGAAATGGAACTTGAGAGAGAGTTCCAGAAGTTATAGAGACTAAATGGTAGTCTTGTGAGTATAAGAGATGTAAATAGAAATATCTGAGTCGAATAAATGAATATGACTGATAGATACTGTCAAGTGGACGGTGTCCAGATAATTCTGATCTTGAGCCTAAGGATATACTAGAAGAGTATCATGAGAAATGAGTCTAAAGGATGGACTCATGGGCAATTAATCTGGAGATTGAGAGAGAGTTCCAGAATTGATTTAGATTTATGATGACTTACAAGAAGTCAGGTATATATAGAGAAATGAGGCTCAGAGAAGGATTATGATGTAAATAAGTCTGAAGTATATATATGTATGTATATTGATATATTATTCCTCAAGCTAAGTGTTGTTTGTGACTGTGGTCTCCGGAGATATGTGAATTGTCTACGTTTTGTCAGTATATGTTCTATGTCAATTGAGCGGATATGTTCTAAAGCATAAAGACTTGTAATAATAATGCATGATAATAACTGTTGTACATGGTTCTTTTTTTATGAGTTTATTTTTAGATATTGGATCTTGGAGTCACAGATGCCAGTCAACAGATGTCTGGTGATGCCTGTGATGTAGCCTCAAGAAGCTGACAAACAGTCATTGTCAAGAATTAGTTAACATTCTCAATAAGACTTGCATTATATTAAATGGTGGAGTTAATCATTCAAGGGACACAACTGCACATATTTTGAAAATTATGTCCCCTATGAAAATTTGTTACAAATAATTTTTATTGCTCAGTACCTTATTGTCTCCTAGATTGTGTTGATGCTTATGTATTATTAAAGAATGAATGTTGTATGGTGACAATTATTTAGAGGAACATTGTACTGAAAATTTTTTTTAGGTAACTTACAATTTTTGATTTACTATTATGATTAATAGTCATATATTAATGATGTTTCCATACAACTCTATTACTATTTTTGTAGATGGTAAAAAGATTTATAACGGTGTTATAAATCTAATAAGTGGATAGGGAGGAGTGTTATAGAGTTGAGCTATTGAGAGCTTGTTACCGCTTCTCAAGAGACAGATAGCAGTATCATATAGTGGCGACCAGCAGATCTTAACTACAATGATGGTATTTCAGTATAACTAGTGAGTCAGAAGTTTAGTTACAGTAGAGGTTATAGGAGAAGGGTAGTAACCAGGAGGAAGGAGTGAGGTTCAGAGTATTGGACAAAGCGATGGGAGGTTACATGATCCCCACTCACCAGTTGTAGAGGGTGGGTAGTGACGCACCGAAGGAGAGGTCCAGAATAGTGGAACGACACAATGTCTCACTACATGGAAAAGTTTAGTTACATGCAACGACCTCGTGGTGTTATTGTCAGATCTCCACGAGTGTCCATCATGTTCACAACAACTAGATGTTGTTATTGTGATGAGCATGCGTTGACCCCATGACTTTGGCCCGGCTGACAAATAAGTGGTCATCCAACTTCCAGGAGAGGTCATTGTCATGAGGTAACATTATGTTACCAAGTAGGCGAAAAACAGGATGTATTGTCCAAAATTTGGAAAGTTCAGGTGTTAGTCACCGAATAAGCAAGTCCTGCAAGTGACCAACTCGCGTGATCATGAGAGATCGCAAGAGTTGGCAACAGCTGATTGGCTGCGGAGACCAGGTGAGAGAGCGAGAGCTGAAGTACTTAATCTCCGGCACAAGAAGAAAGTGAAAGAATTCGGAAGACCAGAAGAGCAGTTAGGATGTAGGCTCGTTCAGTGAGTACGGCTTCGGCCGACTGCTGAAAGCAGTTAGCAATTAGTTCAGAGAAAGATAGTCCAAGATGAAGTAGTAGATAGTTCCGTCAGTCCAGGATGAGTTAGGACAAAGAAGTTAAGCCAGAGATTTTAGGAGAAAAAGTAGAATGTAGACTAAGTCAGTTAAGT
Organism: Megaustenia siamemsis; assembly: GCA_032433765.1. Classification (NCBI taxonomy): domain Eukaryota; kingdom Metazoa; phylum Mollusca; class Gastropoda; order Stylommatophora; family Ariophantidae; genus Megaustenia; species Megaustenia siamemsis. Next base: position 150,606,485 of record JAVIAB010000092.1, read on the forward strand.
TAGGACAGAGTAGAAACATTTAGACAAGAAGCAGTTAAGTAGTTTGGAAACAGTTAGAGTCAGAACAGTTAGAAAGTTAAGATTAGAAGTGAAGCTAGTAGTTCAGAAGTTAGAATCTCCAAGTGTAGTTCAAGTCAGTTTAGAAGTTATTCTTGATAGATAGTTGACAAGAATATGATGACAGTAGTAGTGAAGTGATAAGTTCCACTTCCAAAGTGTTTCAAGAATTGTGTGTGTTCATCTTACATGTCGTAAGTAGATAATTATAACAAATTGTGTGACATTAATTAAACGTTGCATCCAAGACTATAGATCATGTGTGCCAGCAGAAAATTCAATAAATGTGATTATCATTATATATTAAAGGAAACGACTCTGTCATGATCTTATCTGTTACATGTTACCTCAATGCTGTGATGTGCTGTGATCATTGAAGTACTAGCCACTATACGAGATAAAGAACAAAGAACATTACAACGCTGTAACAAGAGGCTTGTAAGACTTTTATATCTTAAAAGAATGACTTGAAGTATTCCACTGTACTCCGGCAGGCTGACATTATTTCCATAAATTCACTCTAGTTCAGTAAACCATCTTTGAGAACTAATTAAAATGTATGAACCAGACATAGAATGTGGACAGATACTGCGTTCTAGAGCTGCTGCAACATTAGGTCCATTGTCTCTCGTGAAAGCACTTCTAAGAGACTCCATTATTTTTTAGTGTTGATTATGTGAAACTTCTGCAAAGGGATACATTGTAAGCACAACTGAAGATACTCAAAGTTTTCATCTATGACGTAGAATGTCAAACTGAGGTAATCATCCGACGTCGCTGGCGTTCACATGTCTGTTATGACTTCAATAAACACCATTTCTTTGTAAACGCTTATTAACTTCAAGATAACAATTCTTCTGCCTACATCTTTGGAATTACCTTCAGGACAAAATGTTTCCTTGTTTGGGATGATACATGGTTCAGCGTCGTTTATCAATTTAAAAAAATCTTCATTTTCTATTATTGACAATTGTTTGTTATCTTGATAGATATTTTCGGCGACTATTCTGGTAATTGTTTAGCCATTTTGTCCCTAGGCATAACACTTTGCATTGCATCAGTAATGTTTACACAGACGGTTGGGTAGAAGACACTGCTTTGTGTTTTACTGTAGGGGTCTTTAAAGGGCTTTGTTCTACGTAAGAAGCAGCTGCTCAACCTGGACAAGGAGTTGAACTTGATGCAGGATTCTTAACAACATTGGGATCATCTGGGTCTACATTGTAATCAAATAAATCAATTCACTTTCTGGGACATTTGAAACTTCGAATCGTGACCAAAAAATTAGAATTTCGAAAACTTCAATCGTCAAGTCTCTTTTTTCATTTAAATGTGTCGAACGTTAACCTAAAAGACTGCTCAATATGAGCTGGGTGGTCTTGAGGTTCTATGTCGACCTCTGGACAAGAAGAGCCCAGGTTCAGAGCCCACCACAGGCGGTGGTAAATTTTTAAATAGTTGGAAAAAAATTCATCCGTAGTTTCCTTGTAACGTTACGCTCCGTTGATCCCTTCTGTAGTGAGAACCGATGTCTAGCCTCTATTGGGTAGTGAGAACCGATGTCTAGCGCTCTATTGGGTAGTGAGAACCGATGTCTAGCGCTTTGTTGGGTAGTGAGATCCGATGTCTAGCCCTCTCTTGGGTAGTGAGATCCGATGTGTAGCCCTCTCTTGGGTTTGAGACCCGATGTCTAGTCCTCTTTTGAGCAGTGAAATCCGATGTTTAGCTCTCTCTTGGGTTTGAGACCCGGCATCTGGTCCTCTCTTGTGTAGTGAGATCCGATGTCTAGCCCTCTCTTGGGTAGTGAGATCCGATGTCTAGCCCTCTCTTGGGTAGTGAGATCCGATGTCTAGCCCTTTCTTGGGTAGTATGACTCGATGTTTAGCCCTCTTTTGGGTTTGAGACCCGAAGTGTAGCCCTCTCTCGGGTAGTGAGATCGATGTCTAGTCCTTTCTTGGGTAGTGAGATCGATGTTTAGTCTTTTCTTTGGTAGTGAGATCCGATGTCTAGCCCTCTCTTGGGTAGTGAGATCCGATGTCTAGCCCTCTCTTGGGTAGTGAGATCCGATGTCTAGCCCTCTCTTTGGTTTGAGACCCGGTATCTGGTCCTCTCTTGGGTAGTGAGATCCGATGTCTAGCACTCTCTTGGGTAGTGAGATCCGATGTCTAGCCCTCTCTTGGGTAGTGAGATCCGATGTCTAGCCCTCTCTTGGGTAGTGAGATCCGATGTCTAGCCCTCTCTTGGGTTTGAGACCCGATATATGGTCCTCTCTTGGGTAGCGAGATCCGATGTCTAGCACTCTCTTGGGTAGTGAGATCCGATGTCTAGCCCTCTCTTGGGTAGTGAGATCCGATGTCTAGTCCTCTTTTGGGTAGTGACATCCGATGTTTAGCCCTCTCTTGGGTTTGAGACCCGATGCGTAGCCATCGCTTTGGTTAGTGAGATCGATGTCTAGTCCTCTTTTGGGTAGTATGACCCGATGTTAAGCCCTCTCTTGGGTTTGAGACCCGACGTATAGCCCTCTCTTGGGTAGTGAGATCGATGTCTAGTCCTTTCTTGGATAGTGAGACCAGCTGTTTAGCCTTCTCTTGGGTTTGAGATTCGATGTCTAGTCCTCTTTTGCGTAATGAGATTCGATGTCTAGCCCTCTCGGATCACAGCTATAAAGAGAAGGCCCTGCACTGGCGCACATTAAAGAACCCTTGGCAGTTATAATCGACAAGAGTTGGCCATAAATGTAGCCGCTGGCCGGGTAAAATTTTGGCAGAAACCAACCCACACCGTGGATCATATGCTGTGCTACTAAGTTCTTGTACGTGGATCAGAGTTCTCCTCGAATTTTCTCCGGAAATGAATGTCAAGATTCAATAGTTTTAATTTTTTTTCCGGAAATGAATGTCAAGACTCTATAGTTTTAATTTTTACTAACGTTTTTCATTTACTAAACTGAAAATTCATTTGTATCTTCTTAATAATTACATATAAGCATTCACTGTTTTCTTATTTTTAATTACCATATGAAGGATCGAAAACTAGACAGAGAAATTGACATGAGAATACAAAAAGCAAATGCTGTTACATACCAGCTTTCACCAGACATCTAAACAATTCTATGCCAGCTAAACAACAAATGAAAAATAGCATTTTCATACCAACTTTGTGCTATGAAAGTCAAACACGGACCCTTTCTAAATCACAATTAAGAAAGATCAATACATGTGAGATGCGGTGCTTGAGAAAAGTAACAAACAACACAAGAAGAGATAGAATGCCTAATGAAACCATAAGAAAAATGGGAGGAACAAAACCCTGCGAAAAATATATAGAACAACAACAACTTAAATGGTTTGGCCACCTGGTCAGAATGAATCCTCACCAATCACCATCAAAGGCGTTCTTCTCGAGAATGCATGGAAAAAGACCAAGAGGAAGACCCAGAAGAAGATGGATAGATGCAGTGACAGAGACATGTAACAACAAAGGAAAATCACTAATTCATACAACTCGAGTAGCTCAAGAACGACAAATGATATAACCACGACACCTTTTAGGTATCAGTGAAAAGAGAAAAGAAGAAGGAGAAGATAGGAAGGATTCGTGAAACAAGAGATTCAGA
>JAVIAB010000092.1:150615157-150757657 GCA_032433765.1 Megaustenia siamemsis
TTGATAGCGATCTAGATCAGGGCTTCTCAAGCATGTGCTCACTTAAGCGCTTGTGCAGCCCTTTACATAAAGCTTATTTGACAGTTTACGTTATTACTGTGGCACATGTTACTTGATATGTATATTTTGCAACTGAAAAGACAACCCAATACATAGATTAAATATAATGAAAAAATGTAATGAATAAGCAGTCAGTGCATCAATATTTACGTGAAAAAATGGTATGGATACATTGATTTCAAGTTTAAAATATTCACTTATTACAAATAACAAATATAGAAAACGAGAATTGTCTGGCAGTTAAAGAAAATAATAATAATAAAAGTCTTAAACCAAACCAGTTTTCTATTTTATTTTTTTTATGTGTTTAAAGCTTTAAAGAAAACAACCGCTAAATTGCACAAAAATCAAATTAAAATAAAACTGCAAATAGCATTTTTGTTTACATATTGAAAGCGCTACACTTTTAACGTGTGTATTTCTTGAATCTTTAACTTTTACAACATTTAGCATCATTGCTTAATTTGTTGCACACCTTCCCCCCCCCCACCTCCACTTCCACGCCATGTACAAACACGTATCTCCTAAGACTAAGCGCTCTCACAGACCGAAAACCACTGGTCTATTCTAATATACCACATGTGAAGCAATCACGAATTGACAAATCCTTTGTTTCACATTACCACTAGTGGTCTTATAAACGCTGTTATGTTATTTATAATGATGGTACGAGTGTTGAAGTTATCGTCAAATGGATCAATAAACACACATCAATTGTAATGTTAATATCCACAATAATCGGTCCAGTCTCTTCCTGATTCTAAACATCTGGGTGTACGCTCTACCCACCACATTAATATTTTATTGGATTAATTTTGCTACATCACTCCTCTGATCAGGCATATTTCACAAAGTTACATGTTCCACAGTTGAAACAAATATTACCAAACTTAAATTTATCAATGAACTGCCTTTAAGTTGTTGTAGATCTCGTGTTCTATGCTGAGATCTCTCGTCACCATTACTTAAATCACATAATAGAACAACTCTTGAGCAAATTATACTTCCAATAGAAATCTCTTTATTTATACGACTAAGAACTTCTTTATCATTATAATCACTGGGATCAATCGTTATCTCCTGCCTCTTGCCTGGATCTTTTTTCTCAGCAACCAAATTAAAATCAAAGGAGCATTAATGATCCGTTATGATTGTCCTGTTACTCTGTTTAATAAAACCGAGTCACGTGTTCAATCACGTTGTATTTCACTGGAACGAGAAGTTTTCAGAGGAACACGTATTTGTTTGACGAGTATAAATATGATACTGTTCAGCTTGAAATCACACAGAACATAGCAGCAAGTGAGTTTAAATAAAAGCATAATACAACAAAGTAAATGATGGTGTTTATGAGCTTCAAGATGGCAGCGGTGTAAACATCGCTTTTCTTCTACACTTCTGTGTGGTGGAAATTCATGTTTAATAATCGCTAATTTACTCATGAAGTGCCGTGTTAGAATCATTGAAATTTTTGGTTCACGTTTCTTTGTGGTGCATTTGACAGGGTAATTCATTTGTGATGTGGGATCATGTTTTTCTATTGGAAACAACACTAGTAACCGAGCTAACTATGTGAACACGAGGAGGACCATCGAAAACTCTACCCTCGCTGCCTTGCGGTTAGGAAATAAATCCAAAGGCTATCGGAGAGTCCATAAACAAACCAACAGAATCTAAAGGGAAACCACTGTCGTATATCCAAAGAAAAGTCATTCTCTGTTCCCATCAATCGATCTAGAATGAACATCAAAACAACTAACACGAAACAGATGAAATTAGATCGGCATACAAATTCTGGGAACAAAATGAATCAATTAAAAATTTCAACATGGAATGTAAGAACTCTATATCAAGCAGGAAAATTAGAAATGTTAAAAAAAAAAAAAAAAAAAAAAAAAAAAGAAATTAAAAGAATGAAAAATTATTTTTTTTTCTAGAAATGAGTGAGGTAAGATGAACAAGTGCAGGAAAAATAATATCAGAACATAGGCTCATATATACAAAAGATATTAAACATGAAAGAGGAGCAGAGTTGATACTAGATTAAAAAAAAACAGCAAAGGCAGTTATAGGTTATTTGATAATTTATGACCGAGTATTACTAGTCCAACTGAGAGGAAACCAATCAACATAAACATTATTCAAGTGTATGCCCCAACAACCGATAGTTCTATTGAAGAAACACAATTATTATTCTACAATGATTTAGAAACTGCCATGAAACACACCAAAGCACGAAATCAATCTTGTCATGGAAGATTTTTATGCAAAAATTGGTATAGTTGGTGAATATGGACTAGGTGAAAGAAATGAAAGGGGCAACAATTAGATTGGGGAAAAATATATAATACGATCATGTGGATCACATGGTTTAAACACCCAAGGAGACTTGCAACAAGAAAGAGGCCAGAACAAAAGACGTTCTTCTTCTGGCTCATTCAGACTAGGTCTATGGACTCACTTATGAAGGCAGCTGTATGTTTCAATGATTCGGCTGACCAGTAGAGTTTCTCTTCTAGTGAGGTGAGTGTGGGGCACATCGACCTCCTCAGGCCTGTGTACTGGCGCCAAACATGTAGAACGTGTTTTATTGTCATTCTATCCCAAGTACAGGGAATAATAGAACAAATAAGTATGTGTTAGCACTCGGAAAAAATGTGTATTTGTTCTATTATTCCCTATTATCGCCTCGGAAGTTCCCCATATAATAATATTTATGTATTATTATTTGTTACCAGTATCCCAAGTACAGCAGCATTGCTGTTAGTTCCTATTTTGAGTTTGTTTGTTATGTTGTTTCACATTTTGTTGTGGCCAGTGCGTAGGCGAAGTATGATGACTTGATCCCTCCTTGATATTTTGAGGTATCCGTCCTTCTCGTTATACATTTACAATTTAAGATACTGGCCTTTGATGATGGATTTGGCTTTATCGTAGCTGATCAGATGGTTCTCTTGAGGTAACTTCCCTCCCTCATTAGCTAATTTGTCTGCACATTCGTTTCCGTGTATATTACAGTGTGATGGTATCCACTGGATGACCACTCTCTGGAAGTTATTGCATAGTTTGTCTAGGGTTGTTCTTACGTCATCTGTCTCATTGCTCCTGTAGGCATTTAGAGCTGCTAGAACGGATATAGCGTCAGTCAGTATCACCAATTTCTGGTTGATGTTATTTTTGTGTTGAATAGCAAGTTTTGCAGCATTTTCGAGGCTTCAGTTTCTGCTTTATAGTTGTTTGAGAATTTCCCAGTAGCTGTTGGTTTAGTAATCTCTTCCTGGTTATTCAGACTCATGAACACACCTCCTCCTTCATTTCTGGTGGCGTTTGTAGCAGAGCTATCCGTGTATATGTGAGACCAGGAGTCCTGTGGGCAGTTGTCGTCTACGTGTTTTTTCTTCTATATGCTTTTTCTCTGTGTCTCTTTGGGTGCCTTTTTCATGATTCCTATTATGTCTTTCTTAAGTTCTGATATTTTATAGTTCCCTGGGGAGTCATACAGCTACAGTATGGGCATATGGGTTTTGACATCTTTCATTCTGGAGCTAGCCAATGGCATTGATTCTTCTCGTGCCCATATCGTCAGGAAGACGTGCATTGCAGAGTTTATTCTGGGTGGAATGTCCGCAGCGATATTATTTATGCAGATTAGAAAAAAGCATTGGACAGTTATCACCACTATTGTCCAACAAGGAAATAACTCTAGAGGCAAAACGAGCACTATACAATACAATCTTCATCCCAACGTTGTGCTACCAATGGCAGACTTGGACCCTAGATGCAAGAACAATAAGAAAAATAACCTCTATTGAGATTAAATGTGTTAGATGAATGACAGGAAACAGAGTCTGAGAGATAAGATCAGAAACGAAGAACTGAGAAAAAAGCTAGGAATAGCCCCGGCCATAGAATATATAAAGAAACAACAGATAAAATGGTTTGACCACTTGACAAGGCAGAAAGAACAAAACACAACACAACGAGCCTTCAGCAAATGTTGTGAGAATACCAGACCCAATGGTCGACCACGAAAAAGATGGATGGATGGAATATTAGAAGCACTAGAAACCTTAACAGCAGCAGAGACAACGGAAGAGCAAAAGACCGCAAATGATATATCCCTTCGACGCTGAAAGGCAAATAAGGAAGGAAGGAAGAAGAAGCAGAAAAAAAGCGTTGGGGATAGTACTCCGTTTTGTGGGACACCTTGTTCTATTTTGGTTTTCTTATTTAGTTTTCCTGGTACTTATACTGTGGCCGTTCTGTATTGTAGGTATTGAGATATTCAGTTTAATAAACGGCCTCGGATACCAAGTCTGAGAAGCTTGTTCTTTAATCCTCCTCTCCAAACCCTATCAAAAGCATTCTCCATGTCGACCCACACTGTCAATGTGTGTTTCTTTTCATGTAGACCATCGTCAATTCCCTGTGCTATGTAGGTAATCAAGTGTTCAGTTGATCTGTGCTGGCGGAAATCCCTTTGTTGTGGCATAATTTGTTGTTGTCTTTAGGTACCACATAAGTCTTCTGTTGACCAGTCTTTCCATGAGTTTGCTCAGGCAGCTCAGTAGGCTAATTTGTCTGCAGCTGCTTGGGTCCAGCGAGTCTTTTTCATGTTTGAGGATGGACACCATAATGGTTTCTTTCCAGGTTGCCGTCATTTGTCCTCTCTTCCAGCTGGCATTTGTCCTCTCTTCCAGCTGGCATTTGTCCTCTCTTCCAGCTGGCATTTGTCCTCTCTTCCAGCTGGCATTTGTCCTCTCTTCCAGCTGGCATTTGTCCTCTCTTCCAGCTGGCATTTGTCCTCTCTTCCTGCTGGCATTTGTCCTCTCTTCCAGCTGCCATTTATTATCCTTAGAAGCTGACCCTTGGCTTTCTGTCCTAGTCTTATGAGCATCATGTTGGTGATTCCATCTTTTCCAGGAGAACTCTTGAGTTTCAATCCTTTGAGTGCTACATTTAGTTCTGTCGGTGTAAAGATGGTTATCTGGTGTTCTTCTGGTGCTAAAGGTATATGTTTTATGTCTCGGTTTTCCTTTCTTGCAGCTTTCTGTTGGTCTTTTGGAATGTTTATTCTACTTATGGTTTTGTAAGTTTCTATCAGTATGTTTGCTGCCCTTTGGTCTGTGTGGATGTTATAATTGTGTGCTAATGTATTGTTGTTTTAATTTCTCAGTGCATTCACAAGTTTCGACATTTTGTGTCCATTTTTATCTAGATCGATGCTCTCTATGTTGTCTTTTCAACTCTGTCTTGCTCATATCTTGAACTTTCTTCTGTATTTGGCAGAGGCTGTTTTATAGGTTGTGTTGTTCTCGGTGCTTTTTGATGTTTCAGCTAGTTATGAGGGCCCTGGTAGCCTAGTTGGGAAAATTACCCGATTAGGTTACCAACGCTCGGACAACCCGTATTTGATTCTCTCTGGAAGCAGTGTGGGTTGTACTAGTGGTTGGAACAAAAAATACCCCTGTAGTCTCCGACCACTTCTGGATAGGCGGCCGAGAACATATGGGTGAACAATAGCGTGCTAAGACGCCGATTCATGACTCACACTTTGAATTTACCTTTAGCTAATTCTCTGACAGAGTTCAGTTTCTCCTCTAGTATTTGTATTTCATTACTCCAATATGGCTTGTAGTTTCTTCTTGCTCCTCTAGGAATTTATACATTAGCAGCTCTCAGGATTGCCTTTGTTAGCTCCTATATAATATTATTGAATTTCTTTTGATGTGTGTTGCTAGGCGCAGTGTAGACATCTGTGAGCTGAGCAAACTTTTCCCAGTCACCCTCTTGTAGTTGTACCAGTAGAGCGGTATTTGCGTCTCCTTGTTTGTGAGCAAGATCCACTGAAAATTTGACTGTTCTGTAGTCACTGTCACTAAGTTGGTTCAGTCCTATTCTGGTTATTTTGTCGGATATGTCTCCTGTTCGAATGCTAGGTTGGGAGTTGTAGGTATTTAATTTTTCTTGAGTAGAAGGTGGGGGGGGGGCTCTCTAAAGTTTATGAGGAATAGGTTGTTGTATGTTTCCCAATCTTCCACTTCTTCACCTCGAGCGTCTGGTTCCTTATATCGCCATCTTTCAGAGTGGCTGTTGAAGTCTCCTACTACCAGACAATGTGATTATGTTATTTCCGTTGATTCCAGCTTGAGCATTCTATCGTTAGGGGAGCACATGTTAAATATATTTGTGGTATTTGGGTTGATGTATGAGTGTGGGGTGATGATCTCTGCTTCTCCGTTTGTGACTACTTCTATCTGTTTTGCTGGGATGGTATTTCTTATAAGTATAAGGATTCCACGCCTGTGGTCTTAATTGTCCTGTCTGAATATCTGGTAGGCCTTGATCGTCAATCTATGCTGAGGATTAAGGTAAGTTTCTTAGATGCAGGTCACACCTAACTTCTCCTCTGCTAGTCTTACTGCTAGGGGTTGTCTCTTGTGGTATATGCCCTTTTCATTCCAGTGCATTATATTCAGATATGCTTTGAAGTTATTTCGACTAGTAGTACTTTCCCTCTCGTCCCATTATACTCATATATATACCTTGAAGCTATTTCAACCGGTAGTTGTTACCCTCTGGTCCCATTTCTGGCTCTCCAAAATGGATCAGGATGACCACCAGTACCCTGGGGTGGACCCTTTCGAAGAATGGAACCCGGCATTCCACCTGCCAGGGGGGACTCCACAGACAGAGCACCATAACTAGACTCCGTTAATTTCACTCTGATTGAGTACATCTTAAGACGGGACACTATGTTCTATGCCTTCTATTGGCATTCTCTTTTCCTCAGGGTTTCTTCACATGTCTCCTTCCATATATCCTTTACCTGTTTCCAATGATCTTCTTTATTAGTGTATTTACTAGTTGTTGGAGGACTTAGTATTTGTCTGATATTGTGATTGCCAATTTATCTTCAATTTCTCTATGAGAAATCCTAAACTGAAATACTGTTTATTATACAAATACTATTACAACACCCATATGTATTGTCGTGATGGTTCCATATGAAAACATGAACAACTTTCGGCGTTTTTGTTTATCTAGAGCTTGTTATCAAAAGCAACACCTTGTAGAGTAATAATAATAGGTTTCTTTGTCTCGTATGACAATGGATTGCAGCGCCACTTGAAATGATTTTCCTCGCATGAGGCACCAGTTGAGATGTTTTTGTCTGGTTAGTATCGTAGAGAGGACGGCTATTACCTATGTAGCAGGTTTTACACTCTCTTTATCTAGTAGATAGAGAACATCCATGGCCAATCCAGCATCCAGCCAGGATTACAATGAGTTCATGATATACTAACGAGCAGTCTCTAACTTCTGATTAGATCTTACACCTTATTCATGAAAAGCACTTTCACAGAAAAATAGAGCCGCAAGGCAACGAATGTTTGATATATGGTTTTCTTTCGTTCTTCCATCTGGGCTGCCTACCGAGGCTGACAAGCCACATTTACCTGAGGTAGCCAAATATATCACTATCGATAACAGGTGTATATCTGTCCATTTGGGCCATTCACGTTGAAACCAGCAGTATAAACGTATGCAATTAAAACGAAATATTGTCTCCTAGCAGTTAATATTTCAAACGTAAGTGTCGACATTATTCATTTCAACACCATCAAAAGACATATTTAACGCTTGTAATCCACAAATTTTAGTCACATTGGCCAAAAGACAACAGTTCACAATTCTGATTTCATGGCCTACCATTAATACAACAAGTTCAGGTCACAAATAATACACATTTTTAACAAGGATTACGTTTTGGTGTATGGGCCTCAAAAAGTAAATAAAATGAAGAAGCGTATTTGTGATTAAAAAATACAAACACAAACAAGTAACTAGAAGAGATATTAAACAAGAAAACTAAGAAAGTCATCAAACTAAACAGTACTAAATGAAAAACGGAATTATTGAGAGAGTTCTAACAAGTTGGTTTTATGGGATTCTCAATAATACCGATAGTGCAAAAAGTGGGATACAATACTGATTTGTAAAGTCAACTAAAATCAGGCAGAGCACAATACTCTCTGTTGAAATTTATTACAAGGGATGTTTGCCAATCATCAATGCCAATGCCGAACGGTATAAAAAAAAAAGAAAAGTCGTAATTTAATTACGGAATAGTCATTAATATGTCACTGGTTCGTGCATCCTTCTCCACCGTGCTGGCTTGAGGATGGGAATAACCTTCAACTATAGATAATTTTATTTCTTAGCAAAGGCTAACCATGATAGAAGAAATACCACGTGTATCAAAATTATAAATACACTAACAATAATCTTCGTTATATGACAACTAATGACACGAAATAAAGTCGGGTCTAAAACTGAGTTCATTTGAAGAGAATGAGATAATGCTAGTAGCAGATGTTTAAAAATATCTAAGTGAACTGAGATGGATTGACACACACGTGTCTGCCAGAATTATGAGAGAGTTCGGTAAGATGTTCATAGAAACGACCTCTAAATGTTCTGATGTGTGGTACTAGCCACATGGGAACAGATCTCACATAATATAAGTAGTGATGAAAAGGGATTTGAACATGTTTTTTCATCGCAAGCACCGTGCATGTCCCTATATGAGAGTCATGTTTGCACCATTCCTGCATCGTTTTTCGCACCATGCAATCTTTAATACCTGACCCGGTGGTCGGGTGACCACTTATCGCGGGTGGAGTTGACCTCGCTTATCGCGGGTGGTCGGGTGACCGCTTATCTCGTGGGGGCTTATCTCAAGTGGGTGAGCGGGGCTTATCTCAAGTGGGTGAGCGGAGGTGTCTGTCGGCGTGACCTCGGCGCTCCGTATTTTTAAAATTCCGAATTATTAATAAAAAAGTCTCCCACCGGATTTCGAACACGGGGTCTACGGCGTGACAGGCCAGATACTTAGCACTATGCTACAGGCGACCACAGAATTAGAGGCTGAATGAGACAGGTGACTCGTGACGCTTTAGTTGGTGCTCGACAGCTATCTTGGCTATGGATACCAGTGGTTCTAAAACTTGTGTGTCCGCGGTTCAACTTGCGCGCTCACGCCTGTTATCTCGGGCGGGGCGGGGGTGCCTTTAGTGGTCAAATTGTGTTATTACTATCATCATCATGTGCCAGGACAGCGGTTCTTAGGGGAAAGGGTGCCTTTATTGGTCGAGTGTGTGTTATTAATATCATCATCATGTGCCAGGATAGGGGTGGGGAAAGGGTGCCTTATTGGTCGAGTGTTAGTATCATCATCATGTGCCAAGATAGGGGGGAAAGGGGGAAAAAGGGGGTGCCTTTATTGGTCGAGTGTGTATTATTAGTATCGTTACCATCATGTGTGAGATGGGTATTAGGCAACAGGAGGCGACATGTAAAAAAAAAATGCTGACAAAGCAATGACGTTGAAGGGGTATTGTTAGAAAAAGGTAAATACGACTATCTCGCGGGCGTTGCGGGTTGGTCGGCACAGGGTGTGTTATTGTAGTATCGCTAACATCATATACCAGGTGTTATTATAGTGATTTTTAGTGATACATCATCATCATGTGCCACCCTCAACAGCATCATCAACATGTACCCTTCATGTCCTATCATCATCATCATCCTCATGCCACACAAAGTATCAAGTCGATTATTAGTGTCTACATTTTTAGTGCCACATCATCAGCAAATTCCACCCTCAACAGCATCGTCATCAGGTGCTACCATCAGCAGCATCATCGTGCCACACAAAGACTCTCGCTATCTCTCTTGCTATCTCTCTCTCTCTCCCTTTCCATCACTGTCTCTTTCGCTCTCACTCGTTCTCTCCATCTCTCTCTCTCTCCAGCTCTGGCTCTTTCGCTGTCTCTATCTCTCGCTATATCTCTCCCTCTCCATCGCTCTCTCTCTCTCGCTCCCTCTCCAGCTCTGTCTTTTTTCGTTCTCTCTCTCCCTCTCTCTCTCCCTTTACATCTCTGTCTCTTTCGCTCTCGCTATCTCGCTTGCTATCTCTCACTCGCCATCACTATCTTTTTCACTCTCGCTCGTTCTCTCTCTCTCTCTCTCTCGCTCGCCCTTTCCATCTCTGTCTCTTTCGCTATCTCTCTCTCTCTCTCTCTCCCATTCCATCTGTCTCTTTCCCTCTCGCTATCGATCTCGCTATATCTCTCTCTCCATCGCTGTCTCTATCTCTCGCTATATCTCTCCCTCTCCATCGCTGCTCTCTCTCTCTCGCTCCCTCTCCAGCTCTGTCTCTTTCGTTTGCTCTCTCTTTCTCTCTCTAGCTCTCTCTCTCCCTTTCCATCTCTGTCTCTTTCGCTCTCGCTATCTCTCGCTATCTCTCGCCATCGCTGTCTCTATCTCTCGCTATATCTCTCCCTCTCCATCGCTCTCTAGCTCGCTCCCTCTCCAGCTCTGTCTCTTTCATTCTCTCTCTCTCTCTCGCTATTCCTCTCTCTCTCGGTCTCTCTCTCTCGCTCGCCCTTTCCATCTCTGTCTCTTTCGCTATCTCTCTCTCTCTCTCTCTCGCCCTCTCCATCACTGTCGCTTTCGCTCTCGCTATCTCTCTCTCTCTCTCCATCGCTGTCTCTATCTCTCGCTATATCTCTCCCTCTCCATCGCTGCTCTCTTTCTCTCTCTCGCTCCTCTCCAGCTCTGTCTCTTTCGTTTGCTCTCTAGCTCTCTCTCTCTCTCTCTTTCCATCTCTGTTTCTTTCGCTCTCGGTACCTCTCGCCATCGCTGTCTCTATCTCTCGCTATATCTCTCCCTCTCCACTCTCTCGCTCGCTCTCTCTCCAGCTCTGTCTCTTTCATTCTCTCTCTCTCTCTCTCCCATTCCAGCTGTCTCTTTCGCTCTCGCTATCGATCTCGCTATCTCTCTCCCTCGCCAGCGCTGTCTTTATCTCTCACCCTCTCCATCACTTTCTCAGTAATAGTGGTTCGCTATCGCTCTCTCTCTCTCTCTCTCTCTCTCTCTCTTTCGCTCCCTCTCCAGCTGTGTCTCTTTCGTTCTCTTTCCCTCCTTTCCATCTCTGTCTCTTTCGCTCTCGCTATCGCTTTCGCTATCTTTCTCTCTCTCACTCTCTCTCTCGCCCCTTCCATCTCTGTCTCTTTCGCTATCTCTCTCTCTCCCTCTCCATCGCTGTCTCTATCTCGCGCTATATCTCTCCCTCTCCATCGCTGCTCTCTCTCTCTCTCCCCAGCTCTGTCTCTTTCGTTCTCTCTCCCTCCTTTCCATCTCTGTCTCTTTCGCTCTCGCTATCGCTTTCGCTATCTTTCTCTCTCTCTCTCCCTCTCCATCACTGTCTCTTTCGCTCTCGCTATCTCTCTCTCGCTCTCTCTCTCTCTCTCTCTCTCTGTCTCCTACAAGGTAGTCGTGTTATTGTATGACGGTCCCGAAAACAATGTAACTAAAGAGGGGCTTCACTGTAACAGTTTAGTATTTGAATATCAATTGGAATAAATAATTATATATAAAATACCTCCTTTAACCTGTATCACAGAGAAATTATACCCCTCCCCTTCGCTCCGTCAACATTCCGTGTTGATAATATAAAGTATCATCATCATCAATATAGGTCACCATACCGTCCCCCTCCCCTCAACACAAGCCCGTTGGTGTAGAGTGAACATTCTAGCCACAACTTTCGAGCTCGTACTCTAAATAGTGAGAAGGGGAAGGGGGGTGTAAGTGGACGTGGTTGCGTATTATAGCTTAGGGTATCTGCCGCTAGTGTGCTGTTATCGGGTGACCATAAGACCAGGTGTGCAAATCTAAATAACGAAGTGGTTGTGATGATTCTAAAAAAAGGGGTGTAAAGAAAATGGGTGTTTTCCCTTTTGATTGTTCGTCACGGGATGTAAATATGTTGTCGGTGTTATTAGTGTCGAAGTTTTTAGTATCGCTGACATGGTGACTTAACGTCGTCGGCATCATCATCATCATCATGGGGCATAGCCGTTGGCGTGTTTTGTAGTAAGATGGGTAATGTGACCGGTTTGTAAATCAGCTAACTTTTGGAAATCTAAGAGTAACTTTAAATAATGACGGTCAGAGAAAGTATGCACAGTTAAGAAAGTTGGTAGATCAAGTTATATCTTTTGTTGGTTCGGGTCGGCGCGCGGGGGCTCTTCGGGTCGTCGCGGGGGCTCGTCGGGTCGTCGCGGGGGTCGTCGCGGGTCGTCGTGTCGTCGCGGGTCGGCTCGGGCAACATCATCATGTGTAATGTGCTAACATTAAATAGTGACGCTCTCTCTCTCTTTCACAGTCAGGGTAAACCAAAACAAAAATTCGTTCTATATTTCACATATATTTATTACTACAACACATATTTGAGTTATGAAAAAAGAAAAAGAAAACGGACTTATTTTATAAAATGATAAAAATCAATATTTAAATGGCGAGGGGTACCGGTACTTTATCACAGATTCAATCTATTTGCTAAAATAATTGTTCTGTGACCAGACTCCAGAACAGGTGAGATGATTTTACTATACTCCAGAATACGGCTTTCACGGTCAAGTGTAAACTGGTGCCAATGTGGAACGAGGTCCCCATCTTCCAGATCAACAAATGCAATGATGTCAGGCGCCGCGGCAAAACAAACCTAAGGAAAAGTCGAACTATAAGTGGTAATGTAACTTTCATTAGGATAGTTATAATGTTTAATGAACCATTCGTTAGGCTAGTTAAGCTCGGTACATTATTGGTACATACGTTTTAAGAATACAAAATCTATATTTGGATTAGAAGATGTGATGTTGATAGCTATAACTAACCTGAATGTCTGGGTTGAGAAGAAAAATTGGACTTATAGAAATCTCTGTTAAGTCATGAAATTAACGATCGATACATTTGGGTTTGGTGTTGCTATAGCGGCTATAAATTGCCTGTAACACTAAGTAACAGACAAACAAATACATACCCTGTTAAGTATATATTTTTTTTTGTCGGATCATGTGGTTGAGTGGAAGTGTTGTTGCTAGTAGGGTAAATTTCATTCCAGCGAGCATTAACTTCCTCATAATCTAACTCCGGAGCAGAATTCTCTACACCTCTAATCTCGGAACTTTCATGACTCTCCTCATCCTGTGAGCTCGAATGTAATATGGAAAGTGGCTGAATCCTCACCTGATCACACTCTCCTCATCCTGTGAGCTCAAATTTAATATGAAAAGTGGCTGAATCCTCACCTGATCAGAGGTTTCATTTTTGTTTACCAACACTATCGGGGATCTTCTTGAAGATGGAATCTAAAGTTAACCCACAATTATTTTAGCAACTAGATTGAATCTGTGATAAAGTACCGGTACCCCCCGCCATTTATATATTGATTTTTATCATTTTTTAAAAATAAGTCCGTTTTCTTTTTCTTTTTTTCATAACTCAAATATGTGTTGTAGTAATAAATATATGTGAAATATAGAACGAATTTTTGTTTTGGTTTACCCTGACTGTGAAAGAGAGAGAGAGAGCGTCACTATTTAATGTTAGCACACTACACATGATGATGTTGCCCGAGCCGACCCGCGCCGACCCCGACGATCCCCGCCGCGCCGACCCGACGACCCCCGCGCCGAGTTGGCACATGATGATGACCGAGGTAGCACATGATGATGACCGAGGTGGCACATGATGACGATGTGTCACTAAAAATCGCTATAATAACACCTGGTATATGATGTTAGCGATACTACAATAACACACCCTGTGTCGACCAACCCTTGTCGCACGCGAGATAGTCTTATTTACCTTAACAATACCCCTTCAACGTCATTGCTTTGTCAGCATTTTTTTTACATGTCGCCTCCTGTTACCTAATACCCACCTCACACATGATGATGATACTAACACTCGACCAATAAAGGCACCCCCTTTCCCACCTATCCTGGCACATGATGATGATACTAACACTCGACCAATAAAGGCACCCTTTCCCCACCCCTATCCTGGCACATGATGATGATACTAATAACACACACTCGACCAATAAAGGCACCCCCACCCGCACCCGAGATAACCGGCGTAAGCGCGCAAGTTTTAGAACCGCTGACACACAAGTTTTAGAACCACTGGTGGCCATAGCCAGCCAGCGACAGACACCCCCGCTCACCCACTTGAGATAAGGCGTGCTGCCCACTCAAGATAATCCCCCACGAGATAAGCGGTCACCCGGCCACTGGTCACCCGACCACTCGAGATAAGCGAGGTCAGGTCATAAAGATTGCATGGTGCGAAAAACGATGCAGGAATGGTGCAAACATGACTCTCATATAGGGACAATAACGGTGCATGGCGGTGAAAAACTTGATGAAATCCCTTTTGATCACTACTAATATAGCGGGAAAAGGTAGTTTCAACTGAAAGCAAATATTAAATTAGAAAAAAAATTATAATAGTAAAAATAAAATAGTGAAAAGAAGACATGCAATCTTCAGACAGGGCCGACATTTACTATTCTAAAAATATAATTTAGTTGGAATCTTTCTCATCTTTCATAGTTTTATCGACTACACTAAGGTCTCTTCATTACTATCAACTATAAAACGTGCAGGCGTCGGTGATAATGCTTCTACAAAACTTCCTATCTCTTTCTATCGTGCTGTTGTGCCAAACAGTGCTCACTGCTATTTCACTATGATTTAATTTATTTCCCAATTTGAACAAACCTCTGTTCGGTGTATCTACGTATGCATATCTCCAACAACTGGCGTAGCTGCTGGCACATATATTTTTAGTGTTTATTTATATTTCACGAGATTAATTCAACGAAATCTATAAAATATTGAGCATTTTCAAGTTGCAAAAATAATCTTTAACTCACACGCAACATTTACACCAGATGACCTTAATCTGTTTGAAACTTTTCTACAAATCTTTTTGGACGGTTTTCCTCAGGTCATTGTTGCAGCTGTTTTTATTCTTATCCTGGCCTATTTTATTACTTAAAATCTTACTTAAGACGTGGGTTTTATAACAGTAATAACGCAGGTAATCTCCACTTGGTCCAAATCTCCACTTCAGGATATATTGACCCCAATTTTTATAAATACCAATGCTGTCGTATCTCACAGACCTCATACTATAATTGTTAGATGTTTACTTTATATTGTAAAGGTATAATCTTGTTCTATTACCGAATTTATCAGAAAAGAACTTGCACGCCATGGTTTACATTTTTTCACGGTTTGATTACTATAAGCTCTTATCTGTATTGATCCGTCGATCAATTTTGTTGTATATAGTCTTCAGGAAAAAGGCGCACTTAATGGGTGATAGATTCATGAACTATCATACATAACGACAATCATTTAGCAGGAGACGAGTAACAGTCATGACGTTTCGCGGCTTAATTTTTTTACAGTCGGCTTTTACTGAAGATGTTGGAACTTGTCCTGCCTAACGGTACTTCAATACAATGTTTTTCTACATCAGTACATGCCACCAATAACATGTTGGAACTTGTCCTGCCTAACGGTACTTCAATACGATGTTTTTCAAGTCAGTACATGCCACCAATAACATGTTGGAACTTGTCCTGCCTAACGGTACTTCAATACGATGTTTTTCTACATCAGTACATGCCACCAATAACATGTTGGAACTTGTCCTGCCTAACGGTACTTCAATACAATGTTTTTCTACATCAGTACATGCCACCAATAACATGTTGGAACTTGTCCTGCCTAACGGTACTTCAATACAATGTTTTTCTACATCAGTACATGCCACCAATAACATGTTGGAACTTGTCCTGTCTAACGGTACTTCAATAAGATGTTTATCTATATCAGTACATGCCACCAATAACATATTGGAACTTGTCCTGCCTAACGGTACTTCAATACGATGTTATTCTACATCAGTACATGCCACCAATAACATGTTGGAACTTGTCCTGTCTAACGGTATTTCAATACGATATTTTTTCTATATCAGTATATGCCACCAATAACATGTTGGAACTTGTCCTGCAAAACGGTACTTCAATACGATGTTTTTTCTATATCAGTACATGCCACCAATAACATGTTGGAACTTGTCCTGTCTACCGGTACTTCAATACGATGTTTTTCTATATCAGTACATGCCACCAATAACATGTGGGAACTTGTCCTGTCTAACAGTACTTCAATACGATGTTTTTTTCTTGATCAGTACATGCCAACAATAACATGTTGGAACTTGCCCTGTCTAACGGTACTTCAATACGATGTTTTTTCTATATCAGTACATGCCACTAATAGCATGTTGGAACTTGTCCTGCCTAACGGTACTTCAATACGATGTTTTTTCTATATCAGTACATGCCACCAATAACATGTTGGAACTTGTCCTGTCTAACGGTACTTCAATACGATGATTTTCTATATCAGTCCATGTCACCAATAGCATGTTGGAACTTGTCCTGTCTAACGGTACTTCAATACGATGTTTTTCTATATCAGTACATGCCACCAATAACATGTTGGAAATTGTCCTGTCTAACAGTACTTCAATACGATGTTTTTCTATATCAGTCCATGCCACCAATAACATGTTGGAACTTGTCCTGTCTAACGGTACTTCAATAAGATATTTTTTCTATATCAGTCAATGAAACCATTAACATGTTGGAACTTGTCCTGTCTAACGGTACTTCAATAAGATGTTTTTCTATATCAGTACATGCCACCAATAACATATTGGAACTTGTCCTGCCTAACGGTACTTCAATACGATTTTTCTCTATATCAGTACATGCCACCAATAACATGTTGGAACTTGTCCTGTCTAACGGTATTTCAATACGATATTTTTCTATATCAGTACATGCCACCAATAACATGTTGGAACTTGTCCTGTCTAACGGTATTTCATTACGATATTTTTCTATATCAGTACATGCCACCAATAACATGTTGGAACTTGTCATGTCTAACGGTACTTCAATACGATGTTTTTCTATATCAGTATATGCCACCAATAACATGTTGGAACTTGTCATGCCTAACGGTACTTCAATACGATATTTTTCTATATCAGTACATGCCACCAATAACATGTTGCAACTTGTCCTGCCTAACGGTACTTCAATACGAAATTTTTCTATATCAGTACATGCCACCAATAACATGTTGGAACTTGTCCTGTCTAACGGTACTTCAATACGATGTTTTTCTATATCAGTACATGCCACCAATAACATGTTGAAACTTGTCCTGCCCAACGGTACTTCAATACGATGTCGTTCTATATCAGTACATGCCACCAATAACATTTTGGAACTTGTCCTTTCTAACAGTATTTCAATACGATATTTTTCTATATCAGTACATGCCACCAATAACATGTTGGGACTTGTCCTGTCTAACGGTACAGCAATAAGATGTTTTTCTCTATCAGTCCATGCCACCAATAACATGTTGGAACCTGTCCTGTCTAACGGTACATCAATACGATGTTTTTCTATATCAGTACATGCCACCAATAACATGTTGGAACTTGTCCTGTCTAACGGTACTTCAATACGATGTTTTTCAAGTCAGTACATGCCACCAATAACATGTTGGAACTTGTCCTGCCTAACGGTACTTCAATACGATGTTTTTCTACATCAGTACATGCCACCAATAACATGTTGGAACTTGTCCTGCCTAACGGTACTTCAATACAATGTTTTTCTACATCAGTACATGCCACCAATAACATGTTGGAACTTGTCCTGCCTAACGGTACTTCAATACAATGTTTTTCTACATCAGTACATGCCACCAATAACATGTTGGAACTTGTCCTGTCTAACGGTACTTCAATAAGATGTTTATCTATATCAGTACATGCCACCAATAACATATTGGAACTTGTCCTGCCTAACGGTACTTCAATACGATGTTTTTCTACATCAGTACATGCCACCAATAACATGTTGGAACTTGTCCTGTCTAACGGTATTTCAATACGATATTTTTTCTATATCAGTATATGCCACCAATAACATGTTGGAACTTGTCCTGCAAAACGGTACTTCAATACGATGTTTTTTCTATATCAGTACATGCCACCAATAACATGTTGGAACTTGTCCTGTCTACCGGTACTTCAATACGATGTTTTTCTATATCAGTACATGCCACCAATAACATGTGGGAACTTGTCCTGTCTAACAGTACTTCAATACGATGTTTTTTTCTTGATCAGTACATGCCAACAATAACATGTTGGAACTTGCCCTGTCTAACGGTACTTCAATACGATGTTTTTTCTATATCAGTACATGCCACTAATAGCATGTTGGAACTTGTCCTGCCTAACGGTACTTCAATACGATGTTTTTTCTATATCAGTACATGCCACCAATAACATGTTGGAACTTGTCCTGTCTAACGGTACTTCAATACGATGATTTTCTATATCAGTCCATGTCACCAATAGCATGTTGGAACTTGTCCTGTCTAACGGTACTTCAATACGATGTTTTTCTATATCAGTACATGCCACCAATAACATGTTGGAAATTGTCCTGTCTAACAGTACTTCAATACGATGTTTTTCTATATCAGTCCATGCCACCAATAACATGTTGGAACTTGTCCTGTCTAACGGTACTTCAATAAGATATTTTTTCTATATCAGTCAATGAAACCATTAACATGTTGGAACTTGTCCTGTCTAACGGTACTTCAATAAGATGTTTTTCTATATCAGTACATGCCACCAATAACATATTGGAACTTGTCCTGCCTAACGGTACTTCAATACGATGTTTCTCTATATCAGTACATGCCACCAATAACATGTTGGAACTTGTCCTGTCTAACGGTATTTCAATACGATATTTTTCTATATCAGTACATGCCACCAATAACATGTTGGAACTTGTCCTGTCTAACGGTATTTCATTACGATATTTTTCTATATCAGTACATGCCACCAATAACATGTTGGAACTTGTCATGTCTAACGGTACTTCAATACGATGTTTTTCTATATCAGTATATGCCACCAATAACATGTTGGAACTTGTCATGCCTAACGGTACTTCAATACGATATTTTTCTATATCAGTACATGCCACCAATAACATGTTGCAACTTGTCCCGTCTAACGGTACTTCAATACGAAATTTTTCTATATCAGTACATGCCACCAATAACATGTTGGAACTTGTCCTGTCTAACGGTACTTCAATAAGATATTTTTTCTATATCAGTCAATGAAACCATTAACATGTTGGAACTTGTCCTGTCTAACGGTACTTCAATAAGATGTTTTTCTATATCAGTACATGCCACCAATAACATATTGGAACTTGTCCTGCCTAACGGTACTTCAATACGATGTTTCTCTATATCAGTACATACCCACCAATAACATGTTGGAACTTGTCCTGTCTAACGGTATTTCAATACGATATTTTTCTATATCAGTACATGCCACCAATAACATGTTGGAACTTGTCATGTCTAACGGTACTTCAATACGATGTTTTTCTATATCAGTATATGCCACCAATAACATGTTGGAACTTGTCATGCCTAACGGTACTTCAATACGATATTTTTCTATATCAGTACATGCCACCAATAACATGTTGCAACTTGTCCCGTCTAACGGTACTTCAATACGAAATTTTTCTATATCAGTACATGCCACCAATAACATGTTGGAACTTGTCCTGTCTAACGGTACTTCAATACGATGTTTTTCTATATCAGTACATGCCACCAATAACATGTTGAAACTTGTCCTGCCCAACGGTACTTCAATACGATGTCGTTCTATATCAGTACATGCCACCAATAACATTTTGGAACTTGTCCTTTCTAACAGTATTTCAATACGATATTTTTCTATATCAGTACATGCCACCAATAACATGTTGGGACTTGTCCTGTCTAACGGTACAGCAATAAGATGTTTTTCTCTATCAGTCCATGCCACCAATAACATGTTGGAACCTGTCCTGTCTAACGGTACTTCAATACGATGTTTTTCTATATCAGTACATGCCACCAATAACATGTTGGAACTTGTCCTGTCTAACGGTACTTCAATACGATGTTTTTTTCTATATCAGTACATGCCACCAATAACATGTTGGAACTTGTCCTGTCTAATGGTACTTCAATAAGATGTTTTTTCTATATCAGTACATGCCACCAATAACATGTTGGAACTTGTCCTGTCTAACGGTATTTCAATACGATGTTTTTTCTATATCAGTACATGCCACCAATAACATGTTGCAACTTGTCCTGTCTAACGGTACTTCAATAAGATGTTTTTCTATATCAGTACATGCCACCAATAACATTTTGGAACTTGTCCTGTCTAACGGTATTTCAATACGATGTTTTTCTATATCAGTACATGCCACCAATAAAATTTTGGAACTTGTCCTGTCTAACGGTATTTCAATACGATGTTTTTCTATATCAGTACATGCCACCAATAACATGTTGGAACTTGTCCTGTCTAACGGTATTTCAATACGATGTTTTTCTATATCTGTACATGCCACCAATAACATGTTGAAGCTTGCTTCTGATAGTCTAGTCTGATTTGACAAAGGCTATTTCCAGGGAGGGTGACTTGATGGTGAAGTCGTTCTTTTGGTTGGATGAGGGGCTCAAGACTCTATTATTGCCACCGCAGGTCGTATTGCTTGAGGTTACATCGTGTTAAAATGGATCTATCACTTAGTGCACATATTCCATGTGTACTGTTCATTAATGTTGTTACATGCTTCTAGATTTATTACATTAACTGATGCTTTGCGGAATGTTGTTTGCCTCAACACTATTCTTTCTGATAGAACCAAAGAAAAAGCTCTCTCCTGACAGTCGTCTATGAACAGTCCAATCGTGGAGTGAATAAGAAATTATTTTTATCGTAAGGTATGACTATTGCATGCCATATATATTTTGACGTATTTTAAGATCAAATAATAAGGCTCATTTTTTTGTAGTTGATATTAGCTAATATTTTTCTACACTTAAAACGTACTTTCTATATACGTTAAATATTCAATTTTACAACTGCCATTATTATTAACTAGAGGAAGGAAGTCACAAAAAAAAAAAGGATCTCGCGAACTTTAAGATAACATGATAACTTGCTACAACAGCGATGGTCCTTCTCACAATACGTTTGTACCACAGTCTGGCAGAGGAAAATAGAATAGATAGCAATGGGATAAAAGAGGATATGGGGATTGACAGCAGTGAAAGAAAAGAGCAGAAATTGGACTTGGAAAGCACGAAATCGAAGACGGACATTGAAGCAAACGATGCGATGTTGCGCAGTAAAAAAAGAAATACCCAGATAATATAACGATTGAAGCGTCAGAGTCAGTCTGGTAGAAGACAAAAAGGAATAGAAAACAGAATATAATTCAGAATGTTTATTAAAAAAAAAAAATAGAGAAGTCGAAGTCATAACAGGAAATTATACAAAAGTCTAAATGTATAAATATAAGTTTTGTAACATATAAAGAGAGTTTCATTATGTTATTCATTAACACATTTCCTGGCGTAATGTTTTTTTTTATTTCGAAATTATTCCCTTCCTTTAGCTTAGCTTTCTATCCTAAAGTATTCTATTCTTTGACCTTAGCTTTCTATCCTAATTATTTTGTCTTCTTTTATCTTAGCTTTTTGACCTAAATTATTGTCTTCTTTTACCTTAGCTTTTTGTCCTAATTTATTCATTATCTTTAGCTTAGCTCTCTGTCCTAAATTATTCTCATTTTTTACCCTAGCTTTCTGTCCTAAGTTATTCTCTTCTTTAACCCTAGCTTTCTGTCCTAAGTTATTCTCTTCTTTAACCTTAGCTTTCTGTCCTAAGTTATTCTCTTCTTTAACCTTAGCTTTCTGTCCTAAGTTACTCTCTTCTTTAACCTTAGCTTTCTGTCCTAAGTTATTCTCTTCTTTAACCTTAGCTTTCTGTCCTAAGTTATTCTCTTCTTTAACCTTAGCTTTCTGTCCTAAGTTATTCTCTTCTTTAACCTTAGCTTTCTGTCCTAAATTATTGTCTTCTTTTACCTTAGCTTTCTGTCCTAAATTATTAATTTCCTTTAGCTTAGCTTTCTTCCTAAGGTATTCTCTTCTTTTACCTTAGCTTTCTTCCTAAATTATTCTCATTTTTTACCCTAGCTTTCTTCCTAAATTATTCTCTTCTTTTACCTTAGCTTTCTTCCTAAATTATTCTCATTTTTTACCCTAGCTTTCTGTCCTAAATTATTTTCTTCTTTTACCTTAGCTTTCTATCCTAAATTATTCATTTCCTTCAGCTTAGCTTTCTTCCTAAATTATTCTCTTCTTTTACCTTAGCTTTCTGTTCTAACTTATTCATTTCCTTTTGCTTAGTTTTCTGTCCTAAATTATTCATTTTCTTCAGCTTAACTTTCTGTCTTAAATTATTGTCTTCTTTTACCTTAGCTTTCTGTCCTAAATTATTGTCTTCTTTTACCCTAGCTTTCTGTCCTAGATTATTGTCTTCTTTTACCTTAGCTTTCTGTCCTAAATTATTGTCTTCTTTTACCTTAGCTTTCTTCCTAAATTATTCTTTTCCTTTACCTAACCTTTATATCCTAAATAATTCCGTTAGCTTAGCTTTCTGTCCTAAATTATTTTATTCCTTCAGCTTAACTTTCTGTCCTAAATTATTTTATTCCTTCAGCTTAACTTTCTAACCTAAATTATTCTATTCCTTTACCTTAACTTTCTGTCCTATTTTTTCCTTTACTCCGTTATCCTCTTTTTTTTCCCCCAATCTCTTTTCTTTCAAGAATTACTTCCTATATGAGTGTAACATTTTTACTTAGTTTAATTTTCTTAGACATTGGTAGATTAAATATCTATGGAAATGTTCTTCATCTTTCTTGCTAATCTGTCTTGTCATGTTCCTGGTCATGTGTTTTTGTCTGTTCATCCGATGTGGTTTTATGGTGTGAAGTTTGCTTCTCCTTCTCTCAATGAATGAAATAGAGTTAGTAGTCATGACGTTTTGTCATCGATGTGTTCTCGCCAAACTAAAGTACTGGTAGACAAGTAGGGGAAACCTTGCGGTCAGGCTGGTTGTCTCGGTCATTTACATTCCCGATGTTTGAATTTGTCCAAGGCAAAGTGTTAGCAAGTCTGAGACTTGGTTTAAAGCAAACATCAGGGAGGGCTGCAGGTTTACACCACTTGTGAGGGAGAATATCATCAAGAGAGAGAGAGAGAGAGAGAGAGAGAGAGAGAGAAAGAAAGAGAGGAGAGAATACGCGTAAAAAGTTAGAATGGAAGCGAAAGTTTTGAAATAGAAAAATAAATTATATGATAGAGGAAACGAAATTAAAAAAAAAAAAATAAGGAAAGAAAATAATTAAGAGAAGTAATCAAAATTGATGAGAGAAAAATTAATTGGAAATGTAGTTATAAAAAAGATAGCCTCTTTGTGGGGATAAGTGTATGAATTAACAAACTACATCCAATGACGCTTTGATAATTGTGACGAAAGCGATTTTGACAGTATTAACATTCTTATCATAACAAACTGCATAAATCGGATACTTCGGACAGCAAGGTGTTGATTTATACCACGTACCACGCACAAAGCGTTCAATTAGGTCGTTTGATTCAGACTGACGCTCATAGCAATTCAAAATTATTATGATCCATTAACCCAGGTGGTATGCTTCAGTAATTGTATGCTAATGCTGCTTGGCATTCTTCTTTAATTTGATTTATTCTTTGACACTTCTTAATTCAGAACAGAGTTTGAATTATAAGTTTGAATTTTATAATATCATTGAGTTAATCGGTGAGGTGAGTCCACTAAGTCCAATAACTTATTTTCATCATCATCATCATGTACCCTGCCGGTTGGCGTAGGCGATCATGTCCCTCCACAATCCTCTATCTACAGTGCATCGTATCAGTTCTGTTGTTGAATGTTTTCCATTCCATGACACCAAGCTATCCAGTATTTTCTCTCTTTGTCGTCCGCGATTTCTCTTTCCTTTTATTTTGCCAGTTGTAACCAAGTATTCCAATTTTCCTCTTCTCATGATGTGCCCGAAAAATGTTGATTGCTTCTTTCTGATGTTTTTAAGAGCTCCCTTTTTGTGTTGGCCTCTTTGAGAACTTCCTCATTGGTCTTTTTATCTTATTACGGTTGTTAAAAAACAGACTTCTGTCTAATGAAGAATACACAACTATTTATGAATCAGCAAGAAAGTAAACTATTACAAATGTAAGATTCATCATTTGTTGATGAACTAATTAGACAAGTTTGTATTGTTTTTTTTTTTTTTTTGCAGTTCGTCTGGTGATTGTTTCTGTTCTAGGTCTGCCTGACTCAGACGTTAAATGAGCATAGATGACTCGTTATGATTTATAGCAATGCTGAAATATCTACACATTTTGGCCCAGCGCATTCGACTTGATCGAGACATTATGGAGCAACGGGCTACCTGTACAACTTAAATTCTACTCGCTTGGTCAAATAGGTTTGTTTGTTTATGGAGTCATTGTGGGGAGTGAAATTGATGGAAGTGTGGGGATAATTTTGTTTGTTTTGTATTCACCAATTCAACCTCTGGCGAAACACCAGTCAATCGCTGGTCAAACACTAGTCAACCGCTGGTGAAACACCAGTCAATCTCTGGCGAAACACTAAACAACCCCTTGGCGAAACACTATACAACCTCTGGCGAAACACCAGTCAACCGCTGGTGAAACACTAAACAACCTCTGGCGAAACACTAAACAACCTCTGGCGAAACACCAGTCAACCTCTCGCGAAACACTAACCAACCTCTGGAGAAACACTATACAACCTCTTGAGAAACACCAGTCAACCTCTGGCGAAATACCAGTCAACCTCTGGCAAAACACCAGTCAACCTCTGGCGAAACAATAAACAACCTCTGGCGAAACACCAGTCAACCTCTGGCGAAACACCAGTCAACATCTGGCGACATACCAGTCAACCTCTGACGAAACACCAGTCAGCCTCTGGCGAAATACCAGTCAACCTCTGGCGAAATACCAGTCAACCTCTGGCGAAACACCAGTCGACCTCTGGCGAAATACCAGTCAACCTCTGGCGAAATACCAGTCAACCTCTGGCGAAACACCAGTCAACCTCTGGCGACATACCAGTCAACCTCTGACGAAACACTAGTCAGCCTCTGGCGAAACACCAGTCAACCTCTGGCGAAATACCAGTCAGCCTCTGGCGAAACACCAGTCAACCTCTGGCGAAACAATAAACAACCTCTGGCGAAAGACCAGTCAACCTCTGACGAAACACCAGTCACCCTCTGGTGAAACAATAAACAACCTCTGCCGAAACACCAGCAAACCTGCGAACGTTTTTCAAAGCCAAAATTTTGTCTGAATGTCTGTTTCCTTCAAAGTGTGCACTGGCTTTCTCAGTGTTTAGCTGGGAGGTCCTCATTTGGAGTGAGTGCCTCGCCATACAGGCAGATACACCCTTCTATTCAAAGGTACTCTTATTTATACCGACTAGATTCTGACGATTTTGGTATAATTGTTTTCAAAAGTTTTCCTTTCTACATGTTACTCCATATATTCTTTAACGTGGGCAGTGTGCACTAGGTGTCCTCTTTTTTTTCGTCGTTGCCAGAATTGGCTAAAAATAGGATCCTAATACACAGAGACTAGGGGAGGGAAATATCAGGAAGGAAACCTCGGATCGAAGAGTAAACTACCCACCTCTCTGGCAGGATTCGAACTCTTAACCTTTTGTCTAGAGCCCAACGTCTTACTTCTAGTTCAGTTTGACTCCCGGAAAATGGAGGGTAAAGTAGGAATTTGATCGTCGGTTGCTTCATGATCCCTAAAGCAAGTCAGCTGTGATTCCTTCACGTTTCAAGTTCGAGCCACAGTATGTTAGAGCCTTGGTTGCTGAGTGATTAAATGTGCAAGAAACGGACCAGAAGTTTCCGGGTTTAACTCCCGCTTGTGCCGAATATTTTCGGAACAACAAGATTTCGGGGGATATTTAGCCCCTAAAAGTGGGAATAATAGATTTTTTTTCTGAAAAATAATGGAGACCTGCCAGCCAAGTCACGTTAAAAACGTGTTGTTGGACATTTTTTTTAAAGCTAAAACGGAAGTAACTAAAACGTTATACAAAGAAGGCAAAACAAAATCCGTTGCCAAAATCAGGAGACATATTTATTTGTTTATGTAAGGAAAAGGAACAGTTGAGATTTGCTGTAACTACCTGCAAAAAGTGAGAGTAGAAGACAGAGACAAAACATGAGGTAAAGACACAAGGTTACTGAATGGTCACAAGAAAACCATTTTGTTTTAAGTAGATTCTCAAGTGCAATATTATTGCAAATAGTTACTAACTAATCTTAATAAGAACCTTAGGTTATGTAAATAAATGAAATAAAAACAAAAAAGCTGTAGGAAGGGGATGTATTGCAAACAAAGAAGGAAGAATGATAACAGACAAAAACGATATAATCGACAGATGGCAGGAATATTTAACAGAATAATTGTATGACGAAAGGGACAAAAAAAAATTTATAAAATGTACGTCCAGCAATAAAATCTTAAAATCTGAAGTGGAAAAGGCTATAAAAACAATGAAAAATGAAAATGCAGCAGGACCTGACAATATGCAGTTAGAGATGATAAAGGCACTAGAAGATTTTGGCACTAAAGTGATCACAGACATATGAAATGACATATACCATTCATGATACATACCCAATGAACTAAAAACATCAACTTTCATTGCATTTACAGTGATTTTAGAACAATAAGCTTAACGAGCCAGGTAACAAAAATAAGGTAAAAGTTATACAGGGAAGGATTCAGAATAAAATCAATACTGAATTAGATAAGCAGCATATTGGATTCAGGAAAAACAGTGGGATAAAAGAAGCCATATTCAGCATGAGGTCATTGATTGAAAAGTACATTGAAGTAAACAAATCAATATATACTTGGTTCATAGACTACACCAAAGCTTTCGATAGCACACACCGTAATCAACTTATAGACTGGTTAAGAGATATAAATCTAGACGATACAGACATCCGACTAATATGTAATTTATACTGGAGCAAACAGCAATAATAAAATATAACAAAGAGACCTCTACACCCATTGATATTAAAAGAGGAGTAAGACAAGGATGCATCATATCACCAAGCTTGTTCAATCTATACTCTAAGAATCTTTAAGCAAATCTTTAAAAAAATCAAAGAGATTCCAGACTTAAACATTAATGGAAAGATAATCAATAACCTAAGAAATGCTGATGATACTGTATTACTAGCAGAAAACCCTAAAGATCTACAACAATTAATTAATGATATAAACATGACACGCAACATATATGGATATCAAAAAGACTAAAACTATGGTCATAAGGAAAGAAAATTCTCAAGACTTACAAATAAATATAAAAGTGGAAGGAATATTTATGAAGACAGTTCAGAACTACAACTACCTGGGACATACTAGAACCAGTGATGGAAAATGTAAAACTGAAATAAACACAAAAATTGGTATGGCAAAAAGTAATTTTAATGCCATGAAAAGTATACTAACATCAAAACAAATAACACCAGGGCTAAAACTAAGAATAGGAAAAAGTTACATCTTCTCAATATTCCTATATGGTGCAGAAACATGGACATTAGACAAGAAATCAGAACAGAAAATTGAAACCTTTGAAATGTGGATTTATAGAAGAATAGGTAGAATTGGATGGAAAGAAAGGAAAACAAACTATTAAGTTTTAAAACAGCTAAAAATGAAAAGAGAACTACTAAACACAATTAGAACAAAACAAATAAAATGTTGGGGCATGTTGAAAGACACAACAGCCTAATAAAAGTAATATTGGGAGGGAAAATACAAGGTACAAGAGGTAGAGGCAGACAAAGACTAACATGGACGAGTAACATCAAAAGATGGACAAGTCAACCTATGACAATTTGCACCATCAAAGTAAGAAACAGAGTGGAATGGCCTTCCATGGTAGCCAACCTTCGTTGCGGAGACGGCACTCGATGATGATGAACACATGACGGCAATCAATTACTTATGTATCACGAGACATGGAAGATTTCGACCGCACAGTCTCGCTCGTGTATGATATTGTTGTGTTATGAGCTGAAGATCAAGATCGTATGGACTGTGTGATTTTTTTGGTTTTGTTTTTCAAGAAGTCAAGAAAGTTGATTAACTCTTACAGTTTACACCGGATCAGTTTACATAATGATTATCAGTGTCGAGTGAGTATTGATGTATTACATACGAGTTAGTTATGTACTGTTTTTGAAAATAGCGCTGTTGATAACAAATAAAGAGAGTGAAGCGAGCTTTTCAACAGTTACTACGAATTTTACCTAGACAGCACGTTCTTGCGAATTTTAGTTTCTTTATTTTATCGCAATTTGAGACATTTGTAAACATTATATAGAATATATTCGTTACAGAGAATCTATACATTATAGAGAATGTATACGTTATACAATGTAAGCATTATTTTAAGAGTGTAAACGTTACAGAGAATGTAAACTTTACTTTAAGAGTGTAAACGTTACAGAGAATGTAAGCTTTACTTTAAGAGTGTAAACGTTACAGAGAATGTAAGCTTTACTTTAAGAGTGTAAACGTAACAGATAATGTAAACTTTTCTTCAAGAGTGTAAATGTTACAGAGAATGTAAGCTTTACTTTAAGAGTGTAAACGTTACAGAGAATGCAAGCTTTACTTTAAGAGTGTAAACGTTACAGAGAATGTAAGCTTTACTTTAAGAGTGTAAACGTTACAGAGAATGTAAACTTTATTTTAAGAGTGTAAACGTTACAGAGAATGTAAGCTTTACTTTAAGAGTTAAACGTTACAGAGAATGTAAGCTTTACTTTAAGAGTGTAAGCGTTACAGAGAATGTAAGCTTTACTTTAAGAGTGTAAACGTTACTGAGAATGTAAATTTTAATTTAAAAGTGTAAGCTTTACAGAGAATGTAAGCTTTACTTTAATAGTGTAAACGTTACAGAGAATGTAAACTTTAATTTAAAACTGTGTAAGCGTTACAGAGAATTTAACCTTTACTTTAAGAGTGTAAACGTTACAGAGAATGTAAGCTTCACTTTAAGAGTGTAAACGTTATAGAGAATATAATCTTTACTTTAAGAGTGTAAACATTACAGAGAATGTAAGCTTTATATTAAGAGTGCAAGCGTTACAGAGAATGTAATCTTTACTCTAAGAGTGGAAGCGTTACAGAGAATGTAATCTTTACTCTAAGAGTGTAAGCGTTACAGAGAATGTAATCTTTACTCTAAGAGTGGAAGCGTTACAGAGAATGTAAGCTTTACTTTAAGAGTGTAAGCGTTACAGAGAATGTAAGCTTTACTTTAAGAGATTAAACGTTACAGAGAATGTAAGCTTTACTTAAATATGGTAAAAGTTATAAAGAATGTAAATTTTACTTTAAGAGTGTAAACATTACAGCGAATGTAAACTTTACTTTAAGAGTGTAAACGTTACAGCGAATGTAAACTTTACTTTAAGAGTGTAAACGTTACAGCGAATGTAAACTTTACTTTAAGAGTGTAAACGTTATAAAGAATGTATACTTTACTTTAAGAGTGTAAACGTTACAGCGAATGTAAACTTTACTTTAAGAGTGTAAACGTTACAGCGAATGTAAACTTTACTTTAAGAGTGTAAACGTTACAGCGAATGTAAAATTTACTTTAAGAGTGTAAACGTTATAAAGAATGTAAACTTTACTTTAAGAGTGTAAACGTTACAGAGAATGTAAACTTTATTTTAAGAGTGTAAACGTTATAGAGAATGTAAACTTTACTTTAAGAGTGTAGACGTTATAGAGAATGTAAACTTTACTTTCAGAGTGTAAACGTTATAGAGATTGTAAACTTTACTTTAAGAGTGTAAACGTTACAGAGAATGTAAACTTTACTTTAAGAGTGTAAACGTTACAGCGAATGTAAACTTTACTTTAAGAATGTAAACGTTACAGCGAATGTAAACTTTACTTTAAGAGTGTAAACTTTATAGAGAATGTATCAATATTCAATTAATATTTCAACAAATAAAACAGGGTGTTAGACAACATTTGTGCTGTCACCAGATTTTTTAAATATTTATTGTGAGATTATTTTAAGATCCATAAGGGACATGCCTGGAATAACAATTGGAGGTCATAATATAAATAATATAAGGTATGTTGATGATACAGTCTTAATCGCTAAAAGTGAAAATAAGTTACAAGAAATGTTGGACATTATAGTGAAAGGAAGCAAAAATAAAAGGAAGCAGAAGGTCAACAACAGAAATGATAAATAGCTGCCGAGATCGAAAGTTGTGGAGAGACATGATCACCAACGCCAGTAGGCCCGGTACTTGATGATGATGATGAACTAATTCAATAAATAATAATAATAAAATAAGTAAACATTTATTATTTAATTAAATACATAAGTGACAATTAACTAACCAATAATTAATTAAATTAAATAAATAATAACCAACGGCATAAATAATAAAGAACAAATATAATAAATCAACTAAACAAGAAAGTAGGAATGAAGAGGAGAAATAGCTCCGACATGTCGTGGCGCTTAGAGAATATGGTGTTAATGTCCTTGTTGTTGGACAGATGCACAATTTATTGATTTGTTGCTTAAAGAGGGATGTAGGGAGTTTTGTGGTCTGCATTACGCCATAGCTGTGTTTCTTTCGCAGAAAAAATTCTCCGACTGGCATTATTAAGGCTGGTTGAATCTAGGAGAAGAAATGGCTAGAACTTGGGCTTTTGATTTTTATCAAAACGGCTGACCAATCACTTTTTTTTTTAAAACACGGATTACTTAATAAATTATGAAACAATAATTGAGAAAAACTCCGGTCCATATTTTAGGCTGGGTGAACATAGTAATATATTTAGATTGGAGGTAGAACTCCAGCACTCACCACTAACTCAACCGTGGAATTGATGCACAAGAATGCCGTAACTAGTAAAAGGGCCACCTCTACTGTGGAACTGGCTTAGATAAGTACAGGAGCCAATGGTGGGGTGTGCTAAACACTCCAAGGTATGGTGACAGCTTTACAAATAAAGAACACAACACAATACTGACGTTTCGGCCTGTGGCCTTCTTCAGAATACAGGGACAACGACAACAAGCGGTGAAGCACAATTACTACATGTTAGATGATCAAGTGGAGGGCGAGGAAAGTAGGATGCAGAAATAAGAAAAGAGAGAAATGAATTTTACATGATGAGAGGTATGATGGGCGTCAAAATATATAAAATAGAAAAAGAGAGAGAAAAATGTATAATAAATTGTACTTAGCTGAGCTCAGAGCAGGGAGCAGGAAAACT
This sequence comes from Megaustenia siamemsis, assembly GCA_032433765.1. NCBI lineage: Eukaryota > Metazoa > Mollusca > Gastropoda > Stylommatophora > Ariophantidae > Megaustenia > Megaustenia siamemsis. Next base: position 150,646,561 of record JAVIAB010000092.1, read on the forward strand.
GTAATCCGTGCTGAAACCAGTCGGAATGACTAAAAGCGCAGAGAACGTGTATAGAAAGCAACACGTGACAAAGACAGGTCAGTAAAGAGGGCAAAAAGGATCTGATATCGGGAAAACCAAAAAGGGGGGGGGGAGGGGAAAGGGGGGATAGACGAGGACACTCCTGGGACACAACAAGCAATACATATAAATCACTCAACAATGGAAGTGAGAGATCACGCGAGAGGTTAAGAGAAAGAAATTGAATGACACGACAAAGTAGTAAACTAGGCAGTGGGTGAGAGAGATGGACTCTACAGAATGGATGGCCTCGAACTGAAAGAGTTGAGAGGTAGGTCAACGAAAGGAAGGATTGGATACTGGAGGAAGAGATACGGTGAGGAAGAATAATAAAGCCGGTATAATGGGAAGGGCGATAGAGGGGTGGTCCGGAGGAAGTTAGTCTATCGGGAGGTAGGGAAGTATTGGAGGAGGAGGTATGGAGAGGAGGGATAAGAAGCAGGTATGTGAAAACTGGATAGGGGGAGAGGCGGTAGGTCAGAAGTGAATGGAAAAAGAGAAAGTCTGGAAGAAGTGGAGCAATAGGGGAATGGTGTGCAAGAGGTATGAACCATAGGAGGTAAAGAAGTAGGGAAATGATAGAACAAAGGGGGGAATGAAAGTGGACATCAGGATAAGGGGGATACTGGAATAGTAGGTATAGATGAGTAGTGACTACAAGTTAATAGAGAGGAGGGGGGTGAGCTAGGAGTAGATCAGCAGAGGGGTGGTAGGAAGGACGAGGGACAATAGAGGTGGGCAGAGAGATCGTACGTACAGTCCAGGTGGAGAGGTGATATAGTGATAAAGAGGTAAAGGACATGAAGGTAGTCAGAAGAGAAAAAGGTGTAGGGAGAGGGGGGGTTTAGGAAGAAGGCAAGATGGGGGTTACTCAAAGAGGATATGAAAAGCAGGGATGGACGAGGAGTAGAGGACCCAAGAAGAGAAATAGGAAGAGAGGTCCATAGGTGGGAGGGTGGAGTCGGAGGCCGGAGGGTCCTCAGAGGGACAGGGATACATTGATGCCACGAGGGGTGAGGCAGCCCCAACGAGCGATCAGACGGTGCTCAAGAGTGAGCCGACTGTGGTGATCAGAGGAGCATGATACTAGGCCAGGTACCAAGACATCCGTCTTACCTCGATGGCCCCTCGAGTTAAAGTGGGCTGCTACAGGAGTGTCCGCTTTTTGGGTGATGTCATTCAAGTGTTCACGGCACCTATCGCCGATTCTGCGACCAGACTGACCGATGTAGGTCAACTTGCATCGCTTACAGATGATGGCATAAATGATGTTCCGCGATGTGCAAGTGAATCCCTCTCTGATCTCGAAAGGACCATTAGGGAAGAGGACAGTGTCGGTCTGGAGAACGTGGTCACAAGTTTTACATACTCTCCGGTTGCAGCGGATAGTGCCTCGATGGCTGAAGTGGTCAGCAGGAAGACGGCCCCTGACAAGAAAGTCTCGGAGGTTCCGGTCACGTCTAAAGGCCACTAGTGGTGGGTCAGGGAAGAGCAGACGAGTAGTAGGGTCAGATCGAAGAATAGGGAGGTAGCGGTGGATGGTCCTAATAGCGGCGTAGTGGTGAGGGTGATGGGTGAGAGCGAGCACTACTCTATCAGAGGGGCGATGAGTAGAGGGGGTAAGAGCAGACTGACGTGAAGTGTGGAGAACTCGACGCAGGGCAGGGAGGAGAGCTGATTCAGGATAGAGACGTCGGCGGAAGAAATCAAGCATAAGGTGGGCATTGTGAAGGAAATCTTCGTCGTCTTGGCAAAGGCGACGAAGTCTGAGAAGCTGGGAATAGGGAAGAGAGTTCTTGCAGGATGTAGGATGAGAGGAGTCGTAGCGGAGGAAACTATGGGAGTCAGTGGCCTTGTAGAAGACCGAGGTGAGAAGATGAGAGGTGCCCAAGGAGACTAGGATGTCCAGGAAAGATACGGAGGAGGTGGAGATGTGGAAGGTGATGTGGATAGAGGGGTGGAAATGTCCGACATATTCGATGAAACGGGAGATCTCATCTTCTGGAAGGTCAGACAGACCAATGCAGTCATCAATGTACCTACGATACATAAGGGGAAGAGGGCCCTGGTAGGTATGGATGATTTGGTGCTCAAGGTAACCCATGAAGAGACAAGCATAGCTAGGGCCCATTTTAGTGCCCATCGCCACACCGCTGATCTGGGTGAAGAAATTGCCATTGAACTCGAAGGAGTTGAGGTTCAAGACTAATTCTGCTAGACGGAGGAGGACGCCAGTGGCGATGGAGGGTTGGATCCTACGGTCCAGGAAAAACTGAAGAGCTTGAAGGCCGTCGGAGTGGGGAATAGAAGTATACAGGGAGCAGACATCCATAACGAAGAGGCGGTAGTGACGATCAGGAAGGAGGGTGATAGAGGAAAAGATGTTAAGGGCGTCGTTAGTGTCTTTGACATACGAAGGGAGGCCCATAACTATGGGTTGAAAGACACTGTCGAGGAAGTCAGAAATGAGAACAGTAGGACATGAGATGGAAGAGACAATAGGACGTCCAGGAGAGTCAGGTTTATGTATTTTAGGCAGCATATAAAAAGAGGGTCTGCCCACGCAGTGGTCAGGAAGGATCATGCGGGAGGAGCTAGAGGGAAGTAATCCATCCTGAATGAAACGGAGGATCGTACGACGCACCACGGCGTTATTAGAGACAGTAGTGTCGTCGGGGATGGGGAGGTAGAAAGTCGAGTCGGATAATTGTTTATCACCTTCCCGGATATAAAGGTCTTTCCTCCATACCACCACAGAGCCGCCCTTGTCGGCCGGCTTGATGACAATATCATCACGTCGGCGAAGATCCTGGAGGGCTTTGTACTCTTCACTACTAAGATTAGAGTATCCAAGTCTATGGGGACGAAGTGCCTTAATATCCCGGTAGGTACTGTTAATGAACTGGTCCAAAGCCTGTGATTCGCCCGAGCGGGGAGTCCAGTCAGATTTACGGGGGGAAAAGCGGGCAAATTCGTCTGTAGGAGGAGGTTGAGAGGAAGAGTTCGGATGATTAAAGTAATAGAGTTTGAGTCGTAGTCGTCTGTGATACTCCTGAATGTCCCGTAAGAGAGAGAATGAGTCACTCAAAGGGCGAAGGGGGACAAACTTAAGACCCTTGCTGAGAAGAGAGCGCTCATGGTCGGAAAGGGGCAAATCAGGGGGAATACAAGTGACAAGGGAGCTAGAGTCAGAGGCATTGGGGAGAGGAGGAGGTGAGGGAGGAGGAGGAGGAGGACGGAGGTTCAAGAGTTTACGTTTGTGCTGAGAGGATAAAAAGTCATACACAGATCGGTTGTGGTGGTGGATGGTATGGCGGATGAAGCGAAGAATCCCAGGAAAGTTAGAGGTGAGTAGATGGAGTTGGGATAGGAGGTGTTGTAGGCGGGTGTTGAGGTGGGATATAAGACGAGAGTGGCTAGAAGCGACAAGACGAACACGTTTCAGGCCATGCTGGAGTTCAAGGTTCTGCAGTTGGCGGCGAAGATAGTTAGAGAGGTGGGGTTGACCGACTTGAGGTGAGAAGTGAGATCGGAACCCACACGGTAGAAATTTACGATGGAGGCAGTTGTTCAAGAAATTAAGATGACAGGTAAATCTAGTTTTCTTGAAAGTAGTGAAGGCAAAGTCCTTAGAGATGTTAGAGAGTTCGGGGGGTAGAGTGGAGAAGGAGGCGATGATGGAGTGACGGATAGAATGAGATAGATGTTTGAGGGAGGGCATAGTGAGGAGATGAGAGAAGATCGAGAAGAGAAATGAGAGATAAACCAACTAGATGAAGATAGGTAGGATACGTGAAGGTATAGAGAAGCCAATAATAGAAAGAGGGAAGGTAGTGAATAGAAAGTATGAGGAGCAAAGTGCAAGAGGGGAGGGTAAGGAAGCACCCAGAAGTGAAGGCGAGGAGAGACTGACGAGAGATAGAATAGGTAGGTGAAAGAACGGAGTGGAAATGGTTCTAACTAAAGTACACAGAAATGAAGGCGAGGAGAGACTGACGAGAGATAGAATAGGTAGGTGAAAGAACGGAGTGGAAATGGTTCTAACTAAAGTACACAGAGATGAATGACGTTAAACAAACATAAAGTAGCAGCGATATCAATTGAGTAGGGAACAGGCAAATAATTGCAATGCTGCGGTAAAGCTGGTAGCAAGGAGCCAATGGTGGGGTGTGCTAAACACTCCAAGGTATGGTGACAGCTTTACAAATAAAGAACACAACACAATACTGACGTTTCGGCCTGTGGCCTTCTTCAGAATACAGAATATTTACCGCAGCATTGCAATTATTTGCCTGTTCCCCCCTTAGATAAGTACAACTTGCCCAGTAAAGAACAACATCAAACGTAAAATTAATGGAAACAAAGAGCAATATGTTTAGTAAAGAAACAGTCTCTAACATAGAATTAGTGTAAAAAAAATACAACCTGCCTAGTAAAGAAGCAACCTATAACGTAGAATTAGTATTAAAAAAGTACAACTTGCCTAGTAAAAAAACAACCTCTAACGTAGAATTAGTGTTAAAATAGTACAATTTGCCTAGTATAGAAACAACTGTTTGCTTACATGATATAATAAAGAAAGAGGTATGAACCGTTCATGCAAGAAAACATTCATCATCATCAGGTGGTATGTCCTTTGTAGAACGTTGTATTCACTACGCTCTGTCTCTTCTTCTGTTGTCATCTTCGAGGTCTCCTAGATGCCTTGAAACTACCTTCTTCTTGGTCCGCCCCTGACAACGAAAAGATTGTTTATCTTAAAACTAATTTCTAAAAACTATATTCTCCTGCAAAGAAAACTAAGATTACAGCGAATCTAATTTTAAATAAAATCAATATAGAATAAGTATTCTAAAAATAGCAACTACACTGGACTGTATATACTCAGTTAACGATTTAAAAAAAAAAAAGTAATGGTAAAATAAAATGCCGATATTGATAAGGATCAAAAACTGGGGGGAGATTACTGAAAGTTAATCCGATATGTTTACTGTCGACCAATCAAACACGGGACCAGATTATGTTGACATTTATTTGCCATCGAATCGTTGGTTGGTTATACGAGGTGGAACGAAATGATAAAATATATGGTCCAGAGAGAGGCGTGCGGACGCAAAAATGATGATCTCTAGGCTGTGAAAGTAATGAATTATTTAGAGTATGTTAGAGAATAGTCGATGTTTTGGAAGCTATTGTTCTCTCCAGTTATAATTAGTTAATTATGTATATATACCAGCTCAAGGAATGAGCAGCTTAAACCTGGACAGTGCCTATTGCAGTAGGGGTGGGGAGGGGGGGGGGAAGCCACTGCAATAAGTTTATTTAAAATCAGCCCTTGCATAGTTCTACATGTATTGTAAAAGAAAAACAGGGGAAATGAGGCTAGGGAGAAAAGACATCAAGATGCAGCCACATGTACAGAGGTAAGAAGCTGCTGTCAGGTTGGCGATGGGGTAGAAACGTCAATAGCGTAGTGCAGCGTTATATTTAACTAAGAAAATAAACATATAAAATGGCATTGAGCAGATAAACTAACAGAAAGACAAGACAAAATACGTTCCGGCAACAGCCTTCATCAGGTATAACCAACTAACTATATGCAGTTAACATAAAATTCCGAGTCAGAATACACAACAATTACACAGCTCTAAAATAATGGCAGAAAAGACGGCAGCCAGGATTTTCGCAGAATCTGGTTAAATGGTTAAAATATTAATAGACTATATGGCAGGTAGGATTCATTTAGACCAATGGAATCAAAAGTTGGTAAAATTGGAAAAATGACGGGAAGTGTCTCATAGGGTACAAAGAAAATGGGAAGAAGAGAAAAAGAAAGAGAGGATAGGCGTGGCAAGGGGAAAGAAGGAGAAGAGATGTTATAAAGATAAACGCAAGGAGTATTAGGGATAGGGCACATGAAAGGCATGGACAGGAGACCAGAGATTAAAGAAAAGAGTGAGAAGAGTTCAATCCTCTCGATTGGAAAGTGTCAAAGCGAGCTATGAGTCGGTTCTCCATATTGGGTACGTGATTCCTCACAGGGAGTCCACCGTCAGGACTTGAAGAAATGTTGTGATCGTTTCCAATTGAAATTAAGAGACAATAAGTGAATGAAAAAAATAAATAAATAAACGTGAAACGAAATTTTCATTTTCTTCTTTTGTTTCAAACTTGACTTTTCTAACCTACAGCCTTCATTTAAAAAAAGAAAAGAAAATCAGTCAATAATATAACTGTTTCATAGAAAATATGTAACCGGCTATATTATCTATAAAGAGTAAAGTTATGTAGCGGGCAAGCGAATGGTCCTGAGCAGCTGAAAGAAAACATTGATATTTCTTGTGAATGCACAGTCAGAACCTACAGGAAGTCAATAATTTGTAATTTGAATGAGGGTTCGAAATTATTTAGTGACCATGTTACTTCTCCGATTTGTGTTAATAAGATCTTGTGTTATTGTCCTCTTCTTCTTGTCTTCTTCTTGTATCCACTCAAGTCTCAAAGGTGATACACATTTCTGGTTCAGCTCTTCTGGCACCTCCAATTTGCCACGCGATGTTGTAGTTTTATTTTGACGTTGTCGGTCAATCTTACTCTAGGCATGCTTCTTGCTCCTCTCCCTTGTCGTTTAATGTGTGCTTTGTCAAGTAAACTATTTTATTTGTTGCTTCTGTATGTAGTGATTGATTGTTTCAATGCACAATGGTTGTTGTCGCTACTTTTTTTTTATATATTGTAGCGGTAAATTTAATATCAATACAATTTAGCTGAGCCTCATGATAAATGGCGGACTGAATATGAAGCGTAAAAGAACTGATGGTGTTCATTAGGATGAATCATGTTCACGCTAAAATGAAGCTTCTTCTAGTCTTTTAAAATAATACCGCCATGATAGTAAGGAAAGAACAAGAATCTGTTGACTGGATTTTACATGCACAGATCCTACCACAGTGAATTTTGTTTTACAATAAATTGTTTAGTAAGGCTATGAATCTGTCAAAACTGCAAAGACATCTCAATACTAGTCATAAAGAACACACTTTAGAGAGCATCGTTTTTTTTTAAAAAGTAAAGATCATGAGCTTCAGAAAATTAAAAATTGGAAAACATGAATGTAACTGGCTGTAATAACGAAGATGCAATGAGGGCGTCATTTGAAGTCTCTCACCCAATAGCAGAAATCGGAAAACCGTACACAATAGCTAAAGTACTTACATTACCTGCTGCCAGATCATGGCTTCTGTAATGATCGACAAGAGAGCTGCCAAACACCTCTCTTTAATACCTTTGTCAATGACGCAAATATGAAGATCAATGGCGGCTTCTCATTCAATATCAAAGATCAATTATTAGAAAAAAATGTGCATTCCCAATTTGGCTCTGCAATTGGATATCTGCACGTCAATAACAAATACAGTGACCTACCATGCTGATTTCAGATATAAGCAAGAGAGACATTTTGAAAAGACACACTGTTCGTCTGCTCGTTGGTGCAGCTGAAGAAGTCTTAAACAGCTTCAACAGTTTTAGAACATCTCATGACTTCAACATCACTGTGTGTTATATTTGTAGCATTCCTGTCCACGAGTACACAACTGTGTGTTTTATTTATAGCATTTCTGTCCACGAGTACACAACCAACTGTGTGTTATATTTGTAGCATTTCTGTCCACGAGTAGACAACTGTGTGTTATATTTGTAGCTTTTCTGTCCACGAGTACACAACTGTGTGTTTTATTTGTAGCATTTCTGTCCACGAGTACACAACAGTGTGTTTTATTTGTAGCATTTCTGTCCACGAGTACACAACTGTGTGTTTTATTTATATCATTTCTGTCCACGAGTACACAACTGTGTGTTTTATTTGTAGCATTTCTGTCCACGAGTACACAACTGTGTGTTTTATTTATAGCATTTCTGTCCACGAGTACACAACCAACTGTGTGTTATATTTGTAGCATTTCTATCCATGAGTATACCAGTATGTGTTATATTTGTACCATTTCTATCCATGAGTGCACAACTGTGTGTTATATTTGTAGAATATCTATCTACGAGTACACTAGTGTATGTTATATTTGTAGCAGCTATCCACGAGTACACTAGTTTGTGTTATATTTGTAGCATTTCTATCCATGAGTATACCAGTGTGTGTTATATTTGTAGCATTTCTATCCATGAGTATAGCAGTGTGTGTTATATTTGTAGCATTTCTATCCACGATTACACCAATGTGTGTGCATTTCTTTTTGGTAGCATTCATGTAAGTCTGGAGTCATGACAGTGAGACTGAGCTGATCGAGATTCTAGTTCAGTTTCAATTTGGGTGTCAGGAACTAGGTTGATAGCTCTGGCCAAGGTAGTAAGAATTAAGATGGAAGACAAACATGGTATTCAAAAAATGTCAAATTGATTTTAATCGCGACTTGATATAAACAACGACTCTACGCAGCTTAAGCTTATATATCCAACTCTAGAGAAGGACGGGGTGGTTGGGAAATGGGGTGGAGAGAAAATAACTGATTTGAACACCAACAAATTAACCACAAGAAAAAAATAACAATTTATTTTTAACTCACCAACTCAAACAACTCTTAACCGGTTAATTTTTGACCAATTTTGTGGTAATATTTCTTGCTAGCTTTTCTTGTGCAGGTTTTGTTTTTTTTTTAATAGTTGCTTAAAGCGTTTTTGTTAATCATTAAAAATAGTGATCCTGCAACACAATTTTATAGAAATAATCGCCATAAAAATAGGAAAATTTTAAAGATACATTGACAAAAGAGTTAGAAAAAATATCGACCTTTCAGTTGGTAAGTACCGAAACACGAATAAATTGAGAACTGGAAGAACCATTTTTTACAGGCTTTTCATTTCTCAAGCCTGAGGATGTGACGGCTTGTTCAGATTGAAATATTCTTGGCCTGGATTTGTTCCCATTTTCTTTGATTCTTTCCATTAATTTTACTTCTCAATATCTCCATTCTGTTCTGCAAATTATTTTTTAAATGAGGAAAATGTGGAAATTGAAGTTTTAGGTGATTATATTTGATAGAAGTTGTGGGGGCAGGGGGAGGGGAGGGGGGTGGGAGCCGAATGTGGGATATTTTATTTCTATTTTATTTTTGTTTATTCATCTTGCCAAATATGACATAGGAATTTTTTTTAAAGGAGAGAATTAACGGAAATATAAATTATAGCATTCTTGCAATTTTCTTCTTGCGCTTTTATTATTTAGAAATATAGAAAAAAACACTCGTGCAGTATCCACAGGTGTAACAAATATTTGTGTGATAGGAAGCTCCAACACGACATTCATAAGGCACTAACGATTGTTCTAACTCTATTTTTTGAAAGCTGCGTCATATTATTTCAACAAGTGTAGCATTTTACATTGTGACTTTTTCTCCAAACATCTATTTTTTCTATACTAAAATGCAATCGTTTGTTGCATGGGTACAGCGCGTGAGTCGTTAGTTCTGCACACAAATTATGAATCGTCTCACTGGAGAAGCACATTTACAATCCTGTGAACTAGAAACATGAGTCACAGTTGCATGATATGTTTACCACTCACTCAATATCACAATAAATTAAAATGATGTTTGATATCACGTCCTGTTACTGTTCTTAGAAAACACAACATTTATTTCTTAACGTGTAAATTAAAGATGTGATATGAAACAAGAATGGATAAAAAAAAAAAAACAAACAAACAAGAATGCAAATTCTACATTTCGTTATCGCAAATGTAATAAGAATCTACAAGAAATATAAAATGTTGAGTATTTTCTGGTGAAATCAATTCATCCATGCTGAATGGCATGCAAATAAGAAAGAAGCAATATAATTTTCTTTTTTTTTTTGTGGAACTCAAGCGTATTTATTCTCGCTCGTGTTCCGATGTGTGTGTCTGTTGTAGCTTGAATGTCTTACATTTTATATGTCAGATATAATAAACAACCACATCAGTGCAATGCGTGTTCTGCCTTTTTCAAAATTGTTTTCTGTCTTGTCGGATGTCTGCTGCTCAAGTTGAAATAAAAACATCGGGCTTTTTGTCTGCTACACCCAACTGAAGTGCAAGGTGACGGCCATTAGACTGTACACAACATTGACTGTGAGCAATGATTAATAAAATGTTTACTCTACACCAGAATGTAGTGACAATTTTAAAAATACTTAAATGAAATCATTTGTTCACAGAAACAATAATTTACTTTAATGTGGTATAATGAAAATAACAGCTTAGATTAAGAAATAGCTACTCCATTAGCATAGTAACCTATTCGTTAATATTATTAACGTAATTCATTAATTGTGTAATTCATTGTGTATTTTTGCCCTATATCTTTTCCTTGCCTTAATTGTTCCTCATAATTATTCATGACGGTTACTTCTGTCATGTAGATTTTCATTCCTTTATTGATGACTGATTTGTCTGCTGTCATGATTTGTTTGACCACTCATCTATTGATGACTGATTTGTCTGCTATCATGATTTGTTTGACCACTCATATATTAATTCTCGTCTTCTGAATCTAAAAATAAAGCAATATCAACTGTAATTCAAATAGTCCAATTGTTAAACCCTTATAGTGATAGTGTCATGTGATGGACTTTCTGTGACAATAGTTCATGTTATTGACATGCTATTGGAAACCTGACATACGCAGCACATCAACAGATAAAAGCAACGAATTAATAGATTTCTATAATGCCACTCTTAGCGAACCGAAGTTGACCAAGATCTTGATCTGCTGCCTTCTTGTGGTGAAAATAAAGTATGGGAAGAGGGACTCACAGTAAAATTACAATGGAGTGGCAATAGGAGTAGATTGATTAAGTGGATCTAATCATCTCAAATTAATCTAAAACAAGAGTCATTATGGAGGGCCATGACAGCAAGGACATTTTACTACGGCATAGAGCCTCCCATGGATCAATAGTGTCTCACCCTATTCTTAATGATTGTAAACAATCCCACCAAATATCTAACACAGAGTGTGAGATCAACTATATATACCGACGAGCTAACAATATGGTGTATACAAGAACATCTGAATGACATCAACCAAATAATACAAAGGACAGAAGACAATATAACAACATGGACAGATGTTGCAGATCAATGACGAGAAATTCTCAGCTACACTTTTCTCACTCGCAAACAAAGACAAAACGTAAATAATCAAACTTGAAGACGCAAATGTTAACGTGAATCGGCATAGCGAGACATCACACGAAAAACAAAAACGACATGGCTTATGCATATAGAGATAATAGAAGCCCGCGCAAACTAGCTACCATGAGAAATAGACCAAGATCAAGTCGGGGAGCCAATTAAACAGCTCTAAATACAGTGTTTTCATGAGCAGTAAGCCAATGAGACAACATTAAATACAGTATTTTCATGAGTAGTAAGTCAATGAGACAACATTAAATACAGCGTTTTCATGAGTAGTAAGTCAATAAGACAACATTAAATACAGTGTTTTCATGAGTAGTAAGCCAATGAGACAACATTAAATACAGTTTTTTCATGAGTAGTAAGCCAATGAGACAACATTAAATACAGTGTTTTCATGAGTAGTAAGTCAATAAGACAACATTAAATACAGTGTTTTCATGAGTAGTAAGTCAATAAGACAACATTAAATACAGTGTTTTCATGAGTAGTAAGTCAATGAGACAACATTAAATACAGTGTTTTCATGAGTAGTAAGTCAATGAGACAACATTAAATACAGTGTTTTCATGAGTAGTAAGTCAATGAGACAACATTAAATACAGTGTTTTCATTAGTAGTAAGTCAATGAGACAACATTAAATACAGTGTTTTCATGAGTAGTAAGTCAATGAGACAACATTAAATACAGTGTTTTTATGAGCCGTAAGCCAATGAGGCAATATTAAATGAACTGTTTTCATGAGCAGTAAGCCAAATAAACAACACTAAATAAAGTGTTTTCATGAGCAGTAAGCCAATGAGACAACATTAATTGAACTGTTTTCATGAGCAGTAAGCCAATTAAACAACACTAAATATAGTGTTTTCATGAGCAGTAAGCCAATGAGACAACATTAAATAAATTGTTTTCATGAGTAGTAAGCCAATTAAACAACACTAAATAAAGTGTTTTCATGAGCAGTAAACCAATTTAACAACACTAAATAAAGTGTTTTCATGAGCAGTAAGCCAATGAGACAACATTAAATAAATTGTTTTCATGAGTAGTAAGCCAATTAAACAACACTAAATAAAGTGTTTTCATGAGCAGTAAACCAATTTAACAACACTAAATAAAGTGTTTTCATGAGCAGTAAGCCAATGAGACAACATTAAATACAGTTTTTTCATGAGTAGTAAGCCAATGAGACAACATTAAATACAGTTTTTTCATGAGTAGTAAGCCAATGAGACAACATTAAATACAGTTTTTTCATGAGTAGTAAGCCAATGAGACAACATTAAATACAGTGTTTTCATGAATAGTAAGCCAATGAGACAACATTAAATACATTGTTTTCATGAGTAGTAAGCCAATGAGACAGCATTAAATAAAGTGTTTTCATGAGTAGTAAGCCAATGAGACTACATTAAATAAAGTGTTTTCATGAGTAGTAAGCCAATGAGACAACATTAAATACATTGTTTTCATGAGTAGTAAGCCAATGAGACAGCATTTATTAAAGTGTTTTCATGAGAAGTAAGGTCCCTACTGAAATATCAATCTGCAGCATGGTCCACAGCAACCACGTTACATCTGCAACCTTAGACACCACACAGAATCAATCCCTTCAGTTGACCACTGGCTCCATGAGACCGCTTCAATAAACGAAATGAAGAAAATCATTGCCATGCACCAGCGCCCCCCCCCCCCCTTTTTTCTTCACCCAACTCGACCACATCGACGAGACATTAAAAGATTGAGTCGAGTATACAAGTACAGAAATACATCAGAACAAGCTGAGAAAATAAGATTAGAAAATATGACTTCTAAAATAATTCGAACAAACAAAGATGAACTACCAGATGTCACTAAGAAAATAACATCAACAATTCTTCCAACCGCATGGGAACCATATGCAAAGCTGAACATGAATACTATAATTACCCATTGCTGTTCTATGGGAGAACTAGGCACTCCCTCACCCAGAAAAAAGAAAGCAAACAGAATCATGATGTATGCTTGAAGAAAGATGCCACAGAGAAGCATGAATCCAAATATGCACTCACGAATCAGTTACGCAAGCAGTATAAAATGGGAGTGTTTCAGTCTTTGTGAAATACCCAAACATAGCAAATCAAACCTCATGCTTTCCACCTGGAACCTTCTGCTCCAAAAACACTAAGGCAACATAACGCCTAAGATATGTAGTAGAATTAATAAACCAGTCCAAAAGTGCCTGTTAGGTTGTATTTCTAACTGAAGAAATGTTACTCTCTCTCCTTGGCTTTCCTACCTTCGCTTGTCCTCCCTCTATCTATCTAGTAGGCTCCTTTCCCATTTCTCTTCTCGATCCCCTCCCATCTCCTCACTATGCCCTCCCTCAGACATCTATCTCATTCTATCCGTCACTCTATCATTGCCTTGTTCTCCACTCTACACCCAGAACTCTCTAACATCTCCAAGGACTTTGTCTTCACTACTTTCAAGAAAACTAGATTTACCTGTCATTTGAACTTCTTGAACAAATGCCTCCATCGTAAAATTCTCCCGTGCAGGTTCCGATCCCACTTCTCACCTCAAGTCGGTCAACCCCACCTCTCTAACTATCTTCGCCGCCAACTCCAGCATGGCTTGAGACGTGTTCGTCTCATCACTTCTAGCCACTCTCGTTTTATTGCCCACCTCAACACCCGCCTACAACACCTCCTATCCCAACTCCATCTCCTCACCTCTAAATTTTCCGGCACTCTTCGCTTCATCCGCCATACTATCCACCACCACAACCGATCTATGACTTTTTGTCCTCGCAGCATAAACGTAAACTCTCTAACCTCCGTCCTCCTCCCCCCTCACCTCCTCCTCTCCCGACTGCCTCTGACTCTAGCTCCCTTGTCGTCTGTATTCCCCCCGATCTGCCTCTTTCCGACCACGAGCGCTCTCTTCTCAGCAACGGTCTTAAGTTTGTCCCAGTTCGCCCCTCGAGCAACTCATTTTCCCTCTTACAGGATATACAGGAGTATCACAGACGACTACGTCTCATACTCTTCATCTGAACTCTTCCTCTCAACCTCCCCCTGCCGACGAATTTGTCCGATTCTCCCTCCGCAAATCTGACTGGACTCCCTCCTCTGGCGACTCACAGGCTTTGGACCTGTTTATTAACAGTACCATCCGGGATATTAAGGCACTTCGTCCCCAGAGACTTCGATACTCTAATCTTAGTAGTGATTAGTACAAGGCCTTACAATATCTTCGCCGACGTGACGATATTGTCATCAAGCCGGCTGACAAGGGAGGCGCGGTGGTAGTTTGGAGGAAAGACCTCTACATCCGGTAAGGGGACAAACAATTATCCGACCCTACTTTCTACCTCCCCACCCTCGACGACACTACTGTCTCTAACAACGCCATGGTGCGTCGCACGATCCTCCGGTTCATTCAGGATGGGCTACTTCCCTCCAGCTCCTCCCGTATGATCCTTCCTGACTACTGCTTGGGCAGACCCTCTTTCTATATCCTGCCCAAGATACATAAACCTGACTCTCCTGGACGACCTATTGTCTCTTCCATCTCATGTCCCACAGTTCTCATTTCTGACTTCCGTGACAGTGTCTTTCAACCCATAGTTATGGGCCTCCCTTCGTATGTCAAGGACACTAACGACGCTCTCAACAGCTTTGCCTCTATCAACCTCCTTCCTGATCGTCACTACCACCTCTTCAGTATGGATGTTTGCTCCCTGTATACTTCTATACCCAACTCCGATGACTTTCGAGCTCTTCAGTTTTTCCTGGACCGTAGGATCCAACTTTCCATCGCCACTGGAGTCCTCCTCCATCTAGCGGAATTAGTCTTGAACCTCAACTCCTTCGAGTTCAATGGCAATTTCTACACCCAGATAAGCGGTGTGGCTATGGGCACCACAATGGGCCCTAGCTATGCTTGTCTCTTCATGGGGTATCTAGAGCACCAAATCATCCAAACCTACCAGGGCCCTCTTCCCCTTATCTATCGTAGGTACATCGATGATTGCATCGGTCTGACTGACCTTCCTGAGGATGAGATCTCCCGTTTCATCGAATATGTCGGACATTTCCACTCCTCCATCCACATCACATACCCCATCTCTATCTCCTCCGTATCTTTCCTTGATATCTCAGTCTCCTTGGGCACCTATCATCTTCTCACCTCGGTCTTCTATAGACCACAGACTCCCATTGTTTCCTCCGCTACGACTCCTCACATCTTACATCTTGTAAGAACTCTCTTCCATATTCTCAGCTTCGCAGACTTCGTCGCCTTTGTCAAGACGATGAAGATTTCCTTCACAATGCCCACCTCATGCTTGACTTCTTCCGCCAACGCCTCTATCCTGAATCAGCTCTCCTCCCGGCCCTGCGTCGAGTTCTCCACACTTCACGTCAGTCTGCTCTTACCCCCTCTACTCACCCCCCCCCCCCTTGGATAGAGTAGTACTCGTCCTCACTCATCACCCTCACCACTACGCTGTGATTAGGACCATTCACCGCTACCTCCCTATTCTCCGATCTGACCCTACTACTCGTCTGCTGTTCCCCGACCCACCACTGGTGGCCTTTAGACGTGACCGGAACCTCCGTGACTTTCTTGTAAGGGGCCGTCTTCCCGCTGCCCTCTTTAGCCATCCAGGTACTATCCGCTGCAACCGCAGAGTATGCAAAACTTGTGATCTCGTTCTTCAGACTGATACTGTCCTCTTTCCTAATGGTCCTTTCGAGATCAGAGAGGAATTCACTTGCACATCGCGGAACATTATTTATGCCATCATCTGTAAGCGATGTAAGTTGACCTGCATCGGTCAGTCAGGTCGACGTATCGGTGAAAGGTATCGTGAACATTTACATGACTTTACCCGGGAAGCTGGCACTCCTGTAGCAGCCCACTTTAACTCGAGGGGCCATCGGGGGAAGGCTGATGTCCTGGTCATTGGCCTGATATCTTACTCTTCTGATTACCACAGTCGTCTCACTCTTGAGAACCGCCTGATCGCTCGTTGGGGTTGCCTCACCCCCCGTGGCATGAATGTATCCCTATCCCTCGGAGGACCCCTCTTCCTCTGACCCCTTCTCCCTCCCTTATACTCTTCTTCCTTTCTCACTTCTATGTTAGTCTGCTCCCTACCTATCCCTTCTACCCCCACCCCCCATCTTCTTGTAGTCATCCCCCATCTTGCTTTCTTAACCCCCCCCCTTTCTCTTAGGCCTCCACTTATCTGTTTTTCAGCTACACCTACTCCACCTCTGTTTTTATCCACCTAATCTCTCCGGCTCCCTACTTCATTACCTCCTGCGTACCCTCCCTCTATTACCCCTCTTCTTTCTGACTCCCTCTCTACCTATTCACTCCTGACCCACCGCCTCTCCTCCTACGTATTACCTCTCCTCCCCTGGTGGGTCATTCATACTCCCCTCTATTATACACTCCTAGTATTCTATAAACAAATGAAAAGACGATTAGAGGCCACAGAGATGGGATTTCTCAGAAGAATGTTGAAAGTTCCCTGGACAGCTAAAAAAACCAATGAGGAAGTTCTCAAAGAGGCCAACACAAGAAGGGAACTCTTAAAAAACATCAGAAAGAAGCAATCAACATTTTTCGGGCACATCATGAGAAGAGGAAATTTTGAATACTTGGTTACAACTGGCAAAATAAAAGGAAAGAGAGATCGCGGGCGACAAAGAGAGAAAATACTGGATAGCTTGGTGTCATGGCATGAAAAACAATCAATAACAGAACTGGTACGATGCACTGTAGATAGAAGATTGTGGTGGGACATGATCACCTACGCCAACCGGTATGGAACATGATGATGATGAGTATTCTATCTTCTCTTTTCACTGGTGTCACCACCTCTCGTCCCTCACTATTCCAGCCTGTCTACTCTCAGCCCTCTTCTAGGACTCCACTTGTCTGTTCATCTCCCACACTCTTTCTCCACCTCACTCTGTATCTCCCTCTAGCCTCTCCGTTTCCCTATTTCTCTACCTCTCTCCACCTCACTCTGTATCTCCCTCTAGTCTCTCCGTTTCCCTACTTCTCTACCTCTCTCCACTTCACTTTGTATCCCCCTCTAGTCTCTCCGTTTCCCTACTTCTCTACTTCTCTAGACTCTACTCCCTGCTTACATTCCCTCTATTACTCCACTTCTTTCGGACTCCCCCTCTATCTATTCACTCCTGACCCACATCCTCTCCTCTTGTCCACTTTACCCATACCTTATTCTTACCCTTCTTAGTCCTCCTCACTATTTCTCTTCCCCGGTTATTATTTCCTACCTCCTCCTACCTCTCCATCCTGCTATTTTTAGCCCACCTATGACCACCTCTGTTGCTTATTCCCCCGTTATTCCCCTTGTCTTTTGCTTCTCCGATTCCTTTGTTTGGATTTTTCCTCCGTTAGGCCCCATTAATTTTATGGGACCTATTATCTTCTGCTCCTTCTGCCCTTTGTCTGGTCGATGACATGCCTTACCCGAGCCTCTGTTTAGGTTTCTTTCTATCTATTTCCACCAGTGTTTTCACACCAGTCTGGCTATCCGCCTTTTCTTCTCCCCCATCTCTCCTAATTAACCCCCATCCTCCTCTCTCTCTATCGTTTCCCCACGATCCTGTTTTAGGCCTCGTGCACATTCTCTCGATTGCTTCACGGCAGACAGTCAAGCTATCCCAGCTTAGTGTTTGATTTTTCTTATACGTTTTATACGATACATTATCCACTTTGTACTATTGACATTTCTATCTCTTCCTCATTTTTCCTATCTCTCTTTTCTACACATCTTGACTCTCATCCTACCTCCCCTCATGTAGCCTCCTTTCATATTTCAACATCCTACTTTCTTCTCTTCCTTTTTGTCCACCTCTCCATTCACCTGATCATCTAACATGTAGATCTAGATAATTGTGCTTCATCATTTGTTGTCGTTGTCCCTGTTTTCTGAAGAAGGCTACAGGCCGAAACGTCAGTATTGTATTGTGTTCCTCTTTGTAAAGCTGTCACCATACCTTGGAGTGTCTAACACTCCCCATCACTGGCTTTTTGATGAAATGTTAGTACTGCGGGCACTCAACGGAGACAATATAGAAAAGCCCTCTGATGGGTAGTTAACTCCAAGAAATGAGTAGTGGTGCTGCAATGGGTACCCTCCCACTGTGACACTGTGACATACCGGAAATGTGAGAGCGGTAAGTTGGCAAAAGAAGGAGCAACGCATGCACAAACAAATTAAAACAAAACAATCACGTTTCAAGAAAAAAATTACAGTCATCAAAGCTATGAGAAAGAGTGATAAAATAAAAGGACAACTATTATTTTCTTGAAAGAACAAAACGAGTGATCCTTTTCTCTCTTAGACATCAGATCAGAATACAACCGATTAAACAATAACTTGAAGAGGCGGCTAAGGATAGTTCCACCAATCATGTGCAGGTGTAGACGCTGATTGCCGATGTCACGCTACGTGACAGCAACATATTCAGGCAGATGCGGAAGGAAAACTGGCCAACATAAACACGCATCCATGCCAAGTTGCTTGAAAATTACGAGGAAGTCTCAAACACGGCGACATAACATAAACATTACAACTTCTATCTCTGCGGCAACCGCCCCTGGCCTCAGCAGCGAGGCCCGGCTTGAAACGTCAATAACTCATCGACGGAAAAAAATATGAGTATCTCCGAAGTCGTAGTTACCTGCCTGTGCGGCGAGGGACCCCTATGCACACAGCTGCCAAGGAAAAATGAATTAACACGCAGTGTTATGTAATGGATTAACAATTCAGTTCCTAGTCTCTAGGGACTTTGTTAGAGGTAAAAGCTGGCAAACGAAAAAAAAAACCCTTCTATGGTTTAATCAACATTATGAAACAGACAGCAATAAAAAAACGAAGACAGAAGAAGAAGATGACAACATGCTATTTAGACTTGCTTTATGAGAAAAGATAACAAGGGAAAATAAAATACGGTCCTTAAAATTGCTGCTAGAAAATCAGTCTGAAAACACAAATATTGCATATCACTGTAATTTTGAACAAAACACTAACACCACAATTTATTAGTACATACAGTGTGTTCTGCAATAATACTGAGTTAACTTCCAAAGAATGTTTTAATATAAGAATAATATAGTTATATCCTGAAATGTAGTAATAGAGTTATGCCTTTGCCGTTCATTTTGAAAATGACGTTCATTAAGACTTAACTCCATTATTACATTTCAGGATGTAACTATATAATTCTTATATTAAAATTGTCTTTGTACTTTAACTCTGTATTATTGCAGAACATACTGTTATTAGCAAGAAATTGGGGTGAACATTCAATGTTTTAGGTCAGGGCATAAACATCGCATCTTACGACAAACACAAAGACTGAAGTACAACAAAAACTGCATGGTGGGGATGATGATGCTGGTGCTGATGGTGCTGATGGTGATGATGATGATGATCATGATGGTGATGATGATGATGATGATGATGAGGATCAGGATGGCGATGATAATGATTATGATCATGATGGTGATGATCATGATGGTGATGATAATGATTATGATCATGATGGTGATGATCATGATGATGAGAATGATGATGATCATGATGATGACGATTATGATGGTGATGATGATGAGGATCATGATGATGATGATTATGAGGATCATGATGGTGATGATGATGAGGATCATGATCATGATGGTGATAATGATGATGATGAAGATAATGATGGTGATGATGATGAGGATAATGACCATGATGGTGATGATAATGATAATGATCATGATGATGATCTTGATGGTATGATGATGATGATAGTATGATGATGAGGATGATGATGATCATTATCAAGATGGTGAATTATAATGCTGATGATAATGATGATGATAATGATGTGATGATTATGATAATGATGAGGATCATGATGGTGATGATGATGATGATCATGATCATGATGGTGGTGATGATGATGATGATGATGATGGTATGATGGTGATGATGATGATCAGTATCATGATGGTGATGATAATGATGATGATAATGATGTGATGATAATGATGATGATGATGAGGAAAATGATCATGATGGTTATGATGATGATGATGATGATGAGGATCATGATGTTTATGATGATGATGATGATGATGATGATGATGATGATGATGATCATGATGGTGATGATGATGATGATGAGGATTCTTGATGGTGATCATGATGGTGATAATGGTTATTATGATGATGATGATGATGATGATGATGATCATGATGATGGTGATGATCATAATGGTGATAATGATGAGGATCATGATCTTGATGGAGCTAATTGGTGATGATGATGAGGAAAATAATGGGGATGATGATGATGAGGATCATGATCATGATGGTGCTAAAGGTGATGATGATGAGGATCATGATCATGATGGTGCTAAAGGTGATGATGATGAGGATCATGATCATTATGGTGATGATGATGATGATGAAGATCATGATGGTGATGATGATTATGATGAACATGATGGTGATGATGAGGATGATCATGATGCTGCTGCTGATGATGATGATGATGGTGGTGGTCATGACGGTGATGATGATGTTGGTGATGGTGATGATGATGATGAGGAACAGGATGGTGATGATGATGATTATGATGATAGTGATGTTGGTGAAGATGGTGATGATGATGGTGATCATGATGGTGATGATGATGATGATGATGGTGGTGATGATGATGATGATGATTATCATGATAGTGACGATGATGACGATGATGATAATGATGATCATGGTGGTGATATGATGATGATGATCATGATGGTGATGATGATGATAATAATGATAATGATGATGATGATGGTGGTAATGATGATGATGATAATGATGATAATGATGATGATGATGATCAAGATCCATCTTGATCATGATGACGATGATTATGACCATAAAGTACCGGGTCGTCTCTTGCAAACAGGAAACTGATGTAGCAGGCTGACATGCCTTACTTGATTTTCTGATTTCTACTGGAGAGGCTGGGCCAAGTTCCTTCCATAGGCACTGCAATATCAGGTGGTCACATAGGAAACCACAATTATACGCATGAAGCATTCACTATTGCTTTCGTTTATTGGTACCGATCAATTTATTTTAAATCGTCGATGACATCGTTTCCTTTGATTACGATTTAAAGCTCTTTAGTTTCAACATTTCCTCATTGTTATATTAACTATACATCAAAGTATCATCAACATCATGTGCCAAACCGGTTGGTGTAGATGATCATGTTCTTCCATAATCTTCTATCCACCGTGCATAGTATCAATTTTGTTGCTGACTGCTTTCCATGCCATGGCACCTAGCGATCTAGTATAATTTATCTTTGTCGTCCGCGATCTCTCTTTCCCTGTGTTTTGCCAGTTACAACCAAGCGTTCGTACACTTCACTTTTCTTAACATGTCCTAAAAATGTTGATTGTTTCTTTCTGATGATTTTTAGGAGCTCCCTTTTTGTGTTGGCCTTTTTGAGAATGTCCTCATTGGTCTTTTTCTCTGGCCAGGGAACTTTAACGTTCTTCTCAGAAATCCCATCATGTTCCTCTAATCGTCTTTTCATTTATTTCTCCTACTGCCCATGATTCGCTTTCAAAAGTCAGAATTGGCTCTATATATATAGTGCCGATGAACTAACTTTCTCATTTCTATTTTCATGATGATGGTGAGGATGATGATGATGATGGTGATGATGATGGTGATGATGATGGTGATGATGGTGATGATGATGATGATGATGGATGATCATGATGATGATGATGATGATGATCATGTTGGTGATGATGATGATGATGATGATAATCATGATGGTGATGATGATGATTACCACAAGAGAACCATCAGCTCAGTTATGATGTAGCCAAATCCATCCTCAAAGGACAGTTCCATGAAAAATGAAAACGAGAACACCCAAAGCATAACGAGAGGAACGGATACCATCAAATATCAAGGAGGGATCAAGTCATCATACTTCGCCTACGCACTGGCCACAATAGAATGAGGAATTACATGTTCACCAAATTCAAAATAGGTACAACCAGCCTATGCCACTGTACACTGGACAATATGACTACAAAAAAATGTTCTTCAGGATTGCCCCCAGTACACAGACCTGAGAAGAGCAATGTGATCCACACCCACCTCCCTTGAAGAAAAACTATATGGGGCAATCGAATCACTCACACAGACAGCTGACTTCATGATAGTCTGGAATCCTACTCTGATTGAGTCTTGATCGCAGAGAGAGAGAGAGAGAAAGAGAGAGAGAGAGAGAGAGATTTCTATTTTCATAGACTTGTTGCATAAGACGGTTATCGTTATCTGAAATTCTATTTTAGCCTCCGCTATTCTGCTTTTTATTTCTGTGGTGCACCTTCCATCTGATGTTATTATTGTGCCAAAGTATTTGACGCGTTGCACTTGTTCCAGATTTGTCGTGTTTATTTTTATGCTGCATGATGGTGATGATTGTTTCTTCGATACGATCATTACTTCTGTTTTTTTTTTACTATTCAGACTAAGACCTTTCTTGGAGCTTTCTTTTACAACTATGTCTATCATTTCTTGTAGTTCATTCTCTCTCTCTGCTATTAAGATTGTGTTATCCGCCTATCACAAATTGTTTACGTGGTGACCGTTGACTTCAATTCCTTTTTTTGTCTACTATTGATCTCATAATATGTTCGCTGTAAAGTGATAACAAATACGGCAACAGAGCACAGTCTTATCTGACTCCTTGTTTTATATATTGGAACTGTCTTGTTTGGTTGTTAATTCTTATGGCTGCAGTTTGTTGTTAGTACATGTTTTCTTTTTTTAAATTATCAGGTCCTCGTCTTCCTCTTCTTATACCTTTTTAGCCCCTAGTGGAGCATAGGTCTTCAAAAAACACTTTACAAGTCGTTCTGTTTTTTGCCATTCTTTTAAGATCATTCCATGTCTTCCCCATCATTTTCATCTCTGCTTCTATCTGTCTTTTCCAAGAATTCCTTGGTCTTCCTCTTTGTATTTTCCCCTGGGGATTCCAAAAAAAGAGCCTATTGTATAATACTCTCAGTTGGCTTCCGTAGTGTGTGTCCTATCCAGCGCCATCGTCTTCGCTGTATCTCTTTATCCACTGGTATTTGACCGGTACATTTCCATAATTTTATGTTAGTGATTTTGTCCTGCCATTTCCATCCTCTTATCCTGCGTAAGCATCCATTAATGAAAGTCTGTATCTTAGTGATTGTCAATTTTGTTGTTCTCCATGTTTCACAGCCATATAATAGGACCGCCTTAACATTTGAGTTGACAATTTTTATTTTTGTATTTAACCTAATTTCTTTGGATTTCCATATGTTTCCCAGTGCAATGAAAGCTCCTCTTGCTTTTGATATCCTTATTTTGGTATCATTTTCTGTTCCTCCCTCTTTATCTATATTACTGCCCAGATATATGTAAGATTGTACATCTAATAGAGGTAATTCTCCTAGTTTTATTTGGTTATTGCCAACTGTATTAATTCTCATAATGTTGGTCTTATCTCTATTAATCTTCAGTCCTAGCTGTTGTGATCTCTCATCAAGTATGCTCATTTTATCCTGCATCTGTTGATGGCTGTGTCAGGTCCTCGTCATCAATGTTTAATTTCTCCAGCATATTGATTATTTTCACATGCTTTACTTTGTTCAATGCTTTTGTGCAGTCTATAAAGTACATATATAAATTATTCTGTTTCTCTATAGGTCTTTCTATTAATGTTCTCAGGATGTATATTGCATTATTGGTGCCCTTGCCTTCCACAGATCCACATTATTCCTCACTTATTTATGCTGTTTTTTTTTGTTCTTTACGTGTGTCATAATGATTCTGTGTAATATTTTATTCATATGGCCTATAAGACTAATATTGCTATAATCTAAACAATCAGTGACGCCAAACTTTTTCGTTATGGCTACGAAGATACATTTTAGTACATCGTCGAGTATGTGTTCATTGTTATATATGTCATTTAGGAGCTTCGTTATGAAAGTATAAAGTCACATATCTCCCATAAACCTAGTTTCTGCTGCAAGCAGACGTTAAAAACATCATTTCAGCAACAAACAAACAAAACAAAAACAAAAATGTCTGGTACTCTCTCAAAACGTAATCTAGGCTACAAAAAGTTCAAGAGATTAGTCAGAAATTAGCCCATGAATCAAGTTCACGAGATTATGAGAAAATAGCACTGCCAGAAGACATCAGCATAATGTAAATACGTCACGAGAATACCGCATTAACATCAAATGTAGTGATAGCTCACAGCATCAATAACGATTCGGGATTCCTGTGTTGTGAGTGTCATCTTAAATGGGAGCTAATGCCTGATTTTAAATTTAACTCCTACATGCCATGTTATTAGTCACGGCTTTGCTGGACATGGTTATCGTGCCCCAATCTTTTTACGTTCAAAGTGCAGCATTACAGTGCTCCTTGTTACCTTAAGTACAAAACTAAAACTGTATGCCATAGTCCTTTTAGTGGACATCAGATGGGGAAAAATGAAACAAGGAAGAATAAATTGAAATAAGAAGAACAATTATTGACAGGACATAGACATAGCTTTAAAAAAAAGCAGTGCTTGCAAGACCTAGCAGTGAATCGTCAAACATGGAGAGTTATGATCTCTGTTCTATATGATGTCTTCGACCCGAGAGAAACTAACATATCACTACTGTCTTGTGCATCTGGGGATTGAGAATAATAATAAGATGGTGGTGGAATGTATGGTCTCCACTTCTCTTTGCACGTCACATCAGGGAGCGTGGCTGAATGCAATCTTCTATTTTCTTGCAGATAATAACTACAAATGGGATGAAATAAGAATGAAAAACTAACCAACGTTTCAACTTATAAAGTCTTTACCGGGAGACTAACGCAAACAAAATAGATTGCAATATCTCAACGTTCCAGACAACAGCAGCGGACCAGAAATGAAAATCCCGTTGTTTCAATGTTCTGTGTCGTTATTTAGTAACGGATGTGAGATTCCGAAAGCGGATATAGCGTGCTCAAAGAAAGTGGGAAAGTGGATTGAGTGAAAGAAAGATGGGAGGGTAAGAGAGATCACGGAAAGGAATAGAAATAATTATGAAGTCGTGTAAGAGAATGGAATGAAACAAATTTAATCACCTGGAATTAAAGAATCAAACGGGTTTGTGAGACGGTTCTCACGAGCAAGTGAACAATGATCACGGACACTTCCATCAGCATTGCCGCAGCTTTGATTGAATAATTTTTTTTTTTCTCAAGCCCACCTTATATAGTTTCAGTGCATTGCATAACCCCGTGTTCTATATGAAATGGCAACTACCACAAATCTCGATCAACCGTTCTCATATTAATTATTTGGGATACATTCATTTTTCATAGATCAGTGATGTCCAACACGTTCATGTTGTATTCTTATTGGTCGAATCGTTATCGATAAAGACAATGTTGTCCTCATTCTTCTCTTGAACTGAATTCTGAAGTGGCTGATTAGAGGAATTAAAGCCTTGAGTGGTTCTGTAGCGAAGAAATAGATTATTGAACAGATCTGCGCTACAATGTAAAGTGAGGAGTTATCACGTGTGCGAAACATTCATTATCAACTTCAGCTCTGATCTTACAGTACACTCAGCGCTTATGCATGAAACTGAACAATCAACAACACCAGTAAGTAAATGAAGGTTCCTTCTACGCTTCAAGATGCATGGAAAATATGGTACTATAATCAATATCTTTTGTCAATGTCCCCTGAGTGGGCGGTATGATGACAGGCGGAGTCCTAGAAAACATTTACGATGCAATTTTAAGAGTCTAGGCAAGACCTAAAGACTCAGCCTGAAGAATGTCGCCAACTCTGGGATCTGAACCCTAAACCTTAAGATCAGAAAAGAGTGCATTAACCATGCGACTACTGGGGCTTTGCTCAGCAAAGAGCCAGTGGTGGGGTGTGCTAAACACTCCAAAGTATGATGACAGCTTTACAAGGAAGGAAAACAACACAATACTGACGTTTCGGCCTGTGGCCTTCTTCAGAATACAAGGACAACGACAACAAACGGTGAAGCACAATTATCTATAACTACATGTTAGATGATCAAGTGGAGGGTTAGGAGAGTAGGATTTAGAAATAAGAAAGGAGAGAGAAATGAATACTACATGACGAGAGGTAGGATGGGCGTCAAGATATATAAAATGCAAAACGAGAAAGAGAAAAATAAAAATGTAACATAAAATGCACTTAGCTTCGAGCAGCAAGTCAGTCCTCCGTGCTGAAACAAGTCAGAATGACTAGGAGCGTTAGGAATGTGTTAAGAAAGTAACACGTGCTTGAGGCAAGCGAGTGGAAAGAAAGAGAGGAGGGTAGGGGAAGAAGAAAGATAGGCGAAACTGACAAATTACTGGGGAACGACGGTCAATGGTGCAAGGGAAGCTAGAAGCCTAAAAGCAACTGCTCGAAGTGGCGAACCATGCTATACATCACTCAAACCCTGCAAGTGAGAGATCCCGCGAAGGTAAAAGAAAGAGTGAAAGAAAAGACCAAGTAGTGGACTGGGAGATTGGTGAGAAAGATATAGGCTCTACAGAATGGAAGGCCTAGAACTGGAAGAGTAGAAAGGTAGGTCAACGATGGCAGGGAGTGAATACCGGAGGAAGAGATGAGGAGAGGAAGAATAAGGAAAACGGTATAAGTCAAGTAGGTAGGGAGAAGGGCGTTAGAGTGATAGAGGGGTGGTCCGGAGGAAGTGAGTCACTCGAGAGGTAGGGAAGTATAGAGGAGGAGAAATGGAGAGGAGGGATGAGAAACAGGTATGTAGGAAGTGGATATGAGGAGAGGCGGTAGGTCAGAAGTGAATACAAAGAGAGGGAGTCTGGAGGAAGTGGAGTAATAGGAGAATGGTGCGCAAGAGGTATGAACCAAAGGAGGCAAAGAAGTAGGGGAATGAAGAAACAAAAGGGGATGATGAGGGTCCTAGGAGAGGAATGAAAATGGGCATCAGGATAAGGGGGATACTGGAATAGTAGATATAGAGGAGTAGTGACTACAAGTGAGTAGAGGAAAGGTGTGAGTGAGGAGTGGATCAGCAGGGAGGTGGTGGGAAGGACGAGGAACAATAGAGGTGGGCAGAGAGATGGTACAGTCCAGGTGGAGAGGTAATATAGTGATAAAGAGGTGAGGGATAAGAAGGTAGTCAGAAGAGAAAAAGGGGTGGGGTGGGGGTTAATGGATGAAGAAGGCAATATAAGGGTATCTCAAAGCGGATATGGAGAACAGGGATGGACGAGGAGTAAAAGACACAAGAAGTGAAATAGGAAGAGAAGTCCAATGGTGGGAGGATGGAGTCAGAGGAAGGAGGGTCCTCAGAGGGACAGAGATACATTGATGCCACGAGGGCTGAGGCAACCCCAACGAGCGATCAGACGGTGCTCCAGAGTGAGCCGACTGTGGTGATCAGAGGAGCATGATACTAGGCCAGTAACCAAGACATCCGTCTTACCTCGATGGCCCCTCGAGTTAAAGTGGGCTGCTATAGGAGTGTCCGCTTCTCGGGTGATGTCATTAAAGTGTTCACGGCACCAAACCCCGATACGTCTACCAGATTGGCCGATGTAGGTCAACTTACATCGCTTACAAATGATGGCATAAATGATGTTCCGCGATGTGCAAGTGAATCCCTCTCTGATCTCGAAAGGGCCATTAGGGAAGAGGACAGTGTCGGTCTGGAAAACGTGGTCACAAGTTTTACACACTCTGCGGTTGCAGCGGATAGTGCCTCGATGGCTGAAGAGGGCGGCAGGAAGACGGCCCCTGACAAGAAGGTCTCGGAGGATCCGGTCACGTCTGAAGGCCACTAATGGCGGGTCGGGGAAGAGCAGACGGGTAGTAGGGTCAGATCGAAGAATAGGGAGGTAGCGGTGAATGGTCCTAATCACAGCGTAGTGGTGAGGGTGATGGGTAAGGGCGAGCACTCCTCTGTCCGAGGGGGGATGAGTAGAGGGGGTAAGAGCAGACTGACGTGAAGTGTGGAAAACTCGACGCAGGGCAGGGAGGAGAGCTGATTCTGGATAGAGGCGTCGGCGGAAGAAGTCAAGCATGAGGTGGGCATTGTGAAGGAAATCTTCATCGTCTTGGAAAAGGCGATAAAGTCTGAGAAGCTGAGAATAGGGAAGAGAGCTCTTACAGGATGTAAGATGTGAGGAGTCGTAGCGGAGGTAACAATGGAAGTCAGTGGTCTTGTAGAAGACCGAGGTAAGAAGATGAGAGGTGCCCAAGGAGACTGAGATATCTAGGAAAGATACGGAGGAGGTGGAGATGTGGAAGGTGATGTGAATAGATGCGTGGAAATGTCCGACATATTCGATGAAACGGAAGATTTCATCCTCAGGAAGGTCAGACAAACCAATGCAGTCATCAATGTACCTACGATACATAAGGGGAAGAGGGCCATCGTAGGTTTGGATGATTTGGTGCTCACGGTAACCCATGAAGAGACAAGCATAGCTAGGGCCCATTTTAGTGCCCATCGCCACACCGCTAATCTGGGTGAAGAAATTGCCATTGAACTCGAAAGAGTTGAGGTTCAAGACTAATTCCGCTAGACGGAGGAGGACGCCAGTAGCGATGGAAGATTGGATCCTACGGTCCAGGAAAAACTGAAGAGCTAAAAGGCCGTCAGAGTGGGGAATGGAAGTATATAGGGCGCAGACAACGAAGAGGCGGTAGTGACGGTCAGGGAGGAGGGTGATAGAGGAAAAGATGTTAAGGGCGTCGTTAGTGTCTTTGATCGTTAGTGTCTTTGATCGTTAGTGTCTTTGATCGTTAGTGTCTTTGATCGTTAGTGTCTTTGACATGCGAAGGGAGCCCCATGACTATGGGTTGAAAGACACTGTCGAGGAAGTCAGAAATGAGAACCGTAGGACATGAGATGGAAGACTAAAACTTTGCTCAGCACTTGTACTCATCTGTTCATCAGAGTCTTTACTATCCCGCATATCAGCATTGACGTAATAGTGTTTCTGTCTGTTTATCTTTCCTGTTTACTCTCTTGTGCATCAGTGACAATTACTTTGATTCCTCGCAAATTTCTATTTCATACGAGACACCCCAAGAAACAAAAAACAATACAAAAATAGTCCCGTTGTGCAAATAACAGAAAGAAACAAATTGATCCACATTGTTAAAGAAGGTGTATGTAGAGTTGAATAATCGAATACCCGAAATATTTAAATGAAAATAGTAGAAAAGCGATTCAAGTATTATGTATATATATTATATTTGTTTTAGGCGATTAAGGGACATATTAGAACGCAGAATTGCTTCCAGAGTGGTATATAGGACATATAGTGTTAATGCTCAAATGTTTTCGATCATTGGCATGTAGTAATATGGTCAGCACTACATCATTAAAGTCCCAGTAAACTTAGCAGCTATCGATCGCTAATGACCCGACCTCGTGTCTTCAACAGACCAGTTAACCAGGAACTCCCTGTTAATATAATATGACAAATAATCACGTTTCGGATGCAGAAGTACATCCCCGTATCTGAGGGGCATGCTCCAGTTGTGTATCGACAAAGCAAATAAAATAGTCCAACCGTTAAGGTTAATAACGGTTGCTTTCATGTCAAAAGTACAAATGGGAGATTATTTGTAACAAAAAGAAAAGTAGACAATCACAAGCACAAAGAAAAGTAGTTATATAACGGAGAAAGAGGATATAGTTTGAGCATATGAACAAAGCGAGACAATTCAGCCAAGAAAAGAAAGTACAATTAAAAGTAAAAGAAGAGATTGTCGAGTTACAAGAGCAAGATGAGGTTGTTGAGTTAAAAGAATAAGGAGCGATTTCGTATTTTTCAGTTACAAGAACAAGGAGAGATTATTGAGTTACAAGGAGAGGGAGAGAGAGAGTCTAAAATCTAGGCAGAAAGCCTAACTCTGAATACAGGAGATAGTCATTTTAATTCAGCGCTACAATGTGCGATTCATGTAAGCTGAAACAGGCGGTGATAAAAAGACATAACTTTATATTTTTTATGTTTTGCAAATTCCTCATTTGTATTCAATAATGCCTACTTCTTCAACACCACTCAGTGACTGACAACGCTGTCTTTCTTAATTTGTCTATTTGTTGGTCCAGTAATCTATGTCAAAGCAAGAACCTTACTATTGCCCTTAGTGTTCTCTGTCTTTCCCTGTGATAGTATACATAAGAAGTGTATTTTTTTTACTTGTAACCCTTTGATGTTGCCTTGAAACGTTGCAGGAGGACGGAGGAATGTATAATATAATCTCTAATATCTGTAAATGTATTTCTTGTGCTTTTAGTTACTTCCCTTTCAGATTGTCGTTCTTGTGCGTATTTGGACACTGAAAGAAGAGAAGCATTTTGGTTCTTGCTTATTTCTGTTATTATGTTTATCCATCTCTTCCTTGGTCAGCCTCTTGCTGTCTGTCCTGATATTTTGAGGAAGAAAGCTTTTGATGTTGTTTGGTCTGGCTTCATTCTTACCAAGTGTCCGAACTATTTCATGTGCTGTTTGTACGCAGCTTAATTTTGACCTATTCTCTGATTGTCATATTGTATTTGATTTTACTATCTTCTTCTTCTACCTTTTAGCTCCCAGTCGAGCATAGGTCTTCAACAAACACTTTCCAAGTCGTTCTGTTTTTTGCAATTATTTTAAGATCATTTCATGTCTTCCCCATCATCTTCATCTCTGCTTCTATCTGTCTTCTCCAAGAATTCCTTGGTCTTCCTCTTTGTCTTTTCCCCTGGGGATTAAAGCGGCACAAGTGGCAGCAGAAATGAACAACTACAAGATAGATATTCTGGGAATGTGTGAAACAAGATGGCTGGGAGCGGAGAGAATAAAATTGAATACAGGGGAGATGATTTTATCATCAGGACACCAGGAACCAGGAGCACAACATAGCGAAGGGGTAGCTATAATGCTATCAAAGAATGCACAGAAGACACTAATAGAATGGGAGGCAGTGGGACCAAGACTGGTGAGAGCAACATTTAGAACAACCAAAAACAAAATAAAATTACACATTATACAATGCTATGCACCAACCAACGATAAAGATGACTCAGTTAAAGATGATTTTTATAAACAGCTACAATGCCAGATGGATGCAAGACGAGCCAAGGATATTATAATCTTGATGGGAGACCTAAATGCTAAGGTAGGATCAGACAACAGAGGCTTTGAAGAGATTATGGGAAAACATGGACTTGGAGATATAAACGAGAATGGAGAGATATTTGTGAATTTCTGCGCCCTTAATCAAATGAGCCTAGGAGGAACAATATTCCAACATAAAAGAATACACAAAGCTACATGGGTGTCACCAGATCATAGAACGGAAAATCAAATTGATCACATATGTATTAATAATAAGTTTAAGTCATCCTTACAGGATGTAAAAGTATATAGAGGGGCAGATATAGCTTCTGATCATCATCTTCTGTTAGCCAAACTTAAAATTAAATTAAAAAGGTATACTACAACGAATAAGGGCAGAACGTATTTCAATGTAGGGTTTCTTAAAGAACAAGGAATTAAAGATAAATTCGCAGTCACAATATCAAACAAATACCAAGTCCTCCAACAACTAGAAAATACAATAAATATAGAAGATCATTGGAAACAGGTAAAAAATATATGGAAAGAGACATGCGAAGAAACACTGGGGAAAAGAGAACGCCAGAATAAGGCATGGATGACAGCAGAGACCCTGGATAAAATTAAAGAAAGAAAGAACAAGAAAGCAGACATAAATAAAAGCAAAACAAGAAGTAATAAAGCCAAGACACAGGAAGCTTACACAGAGGTGAACAAAGAAGTGAGAAGATGCATTAAAAGGGATAAGAGGAAATATATAGATGAATTAGCTAAAGAGGCAGAAGAAGCAGCAAATAAAGGGAATATGAAAGAACTGTACAACAGCACAAAGAAATTAGGTGGAAAATACAAACAGATCAACGCCTTTATCAAAGATAAGAAAGGAAATCTGCTTAGTAATATAAAGGAACAAATGGAGAGATGGAAGGAACACTTTGAAGAACTTTTGAACAGACCTGGCTCAAATAATCCTCCAGATATACTACCAGCAGAAGAAGAAGAACACGTTAACTGCGGAAAACCAAGCAAAGAAGAAATAATGAAAGCCATCAAACTGTTAAAAGATGGTAAAGCCACAGGACCAGATGAAATTCCTTCGGAAGCCATCAAAGCAGATATTATCACCTCTACCAAGATGTTACATAATCTATTGGATAAAATTTGGGAGAGGGAAGAAATACCTAAAGACTGGAGAGAAGGTTATATGATCAAACTACCAAAGAAAGGAAGTTTACAGGAGTGCACAAATTATAGGGGAATTATGCTACTATCAGTGCCAGGAAAAGTATTAGGCAGAATCATTCTGGAGAGACTAAAAGAGGCTATAGAGAAACACTTGAGAGATGAACAAGCAGGTTTTAGGAAGAACAGATCATGTGCTGATCAAATAACTACTCTACGTATAATAGTTGAACAAAGTTTAGAACTAAAATCCCCACTTTATATTGGATTCATAGATTACGCAAAGGCATTTGATAGTTTAGACAGAAGAATGCTTTGGAAGTTGCTGAGTCATTATGGAATCCCCATAAAGTTTATTAACCTGATAAAAACAATGTATGAAGGAACAAAATGTAGTGTGGTGCATGAAGGACAGCTTACAGAAGCATTTGAAATAAGAACAGGAGTAAGGCAAGGATGCCTTCTGTCTCCATTTCTCTTTCTACTGGCCATAGATTGGATTATGAAAATAACTCAAAACAACAGAAATGGGATCCAGTGGTCACTGACCAAACAACTTGATGATTTAGACTTTGCTGATGACATAGCTCTCCTATCACACAGCCACAAACAGGTGCAAGATAAAATGAGTATATTAGATGAGAGATCACAACAGCTAGGACTAAAGATTAATAGAGATAAGACCAACATTATGAGAATTAATGCAGTTGGCAATAACCAAATAAAACTAGGAGAAATACCTCTACTGGACGTACAATCTTATATATATCTGGGCAGTAATATAGATAAAGAGGGAGGAACAGAAAATGATACCAAAATAAGGATATCAAAAGCAAGAGGAGCTTTCATTGCACTGGGAAACATATGGAAATCCAAAGAAATTAGGCTAAATACAAAAATACAAATTTTCAACTCCAATGTTAAGTCGGTTCTATTATATGGCTGTGAAACATGGAGAATAACAAAATTGACAATCACGAAGGTACAGACTTTCATTAATGGATGCTTGCGCAGAATAAAGGGATGGAAATGGCAGGACAAAGTCACAAACGTGGAATTATGGAAATGTACCGGTCAAATACCAGTGGATAAAGAAATACAGCGAAGACGATGGCGATGGATAGGACACACACTACGGAAACCAACTGAGAGTATTACACAACAGGCCCTTTTTTGGAATCCCCAGGGGAAAAGACAAAGAGGAAGACCAAGGAATTCTTGGAGAAGACAGATTGAAGCAGAGATGAAGATGATGGGGAAGACATGGAATGATCTTAAAAGAATGGCAAAAAACAGAACGACTTGGAAAGTGTTTGTTGAAGACCTATGCTCGACTGGGAGCTAAAAGGTAGAAGAAATTCCTCATTTGTATTCAATAATGCCTACTTCTTCAACACCACTCAGTGACTGACAACGCTGTCTTTCTTAATTTGTCTATTTGTTGGTCCAGTAATCTATGTCAAAGCAAGAACCTTACTATTGCCCTTAGTGTTCTCTGTCTTTCCCTGTGATAGTATACATAAGAAGTGTATTTTTTTACTTGTAACCCTTTGATGTTGCCTTGAAACGTTGCAGGAGGACGGAGGAATGTATAATATAATCTCTAATATCTGTAAATGTATTTCTTGTGCTTTTAGTTACTTCCCTTTCAGATTGTCGTTCTTGTGCGTATTTGGACACTGAAAGAAGAGAAGCATTTTGGTTCTTGCTTATTTCTGTTATTATGTTTATCCATCTCTTCCTTGGTCAGCCTCTTGCTGTCTGTCCTGATATTTTGAGGAAGAAAGCTTTTGATGTTGTTTGGTCTGGCTTCATTCTTACCAAGTGTCCGAACTATTTCATGTGCTGTTTGTACGCAGCTTAATTTTGACCTATTCTCTGATTGTCATATTGTATTTGATTTTACTATCTTCTTCTTCTACCTTTTAGCTCCCAGTCGAGCATAGGTCTTCAACAAACACTTTCCAAGTCGTTCTGTTTTTTGCAATTATTTTAAGATCATTTCATGTCTTCCCCATCATCTTCATCTCTGCTTCTATCTGTCTTCTCCAAGAATTCCTTGGTCTTCCTCTTTGTCTTTTCCCCTGGGGATTAAAGCGGCACAAGTGGCAGCAGAAATGAACAACTACAAGATAGATATTCTGGGAATGTGTGAAACAAGATGGCTGGGAGCGGAGAGAATAAAATTGAATACAGGGGAGATGATTTTTTCATCAGGACACCAGGAACCAGGAGCACAACATAGCGAAGGGGTAGCTATAATGCTATCAAAGAATGCACAGAAGACACTAATAGAATGGGAGGCAGTGGGACCAAGACTGGTGAGAGCAACATTTAGAACAACCAAAAACAAAATAAAAATTACACATTATACAATGCTATGCACCAACCAACGATAAAGATGACTCAGTTAAAGATGATTTTTATAAACAGCTACAATGCCAGATGGATGCAAGACGAGCCAAGGATATTATAATCTTGATGGGAGACCTAAATGCTAAGGTAGGATCAGACAACAGAGGCTTTGAAGAGATTATGGGAAAACATGGACTTGGAGATATAAACGAGAATGGAGAGATATTTGTGAATTTCTGCGCCCTTAATCAAATGAGCCTAGGAGGAACAATATTCCAACATAAAAGAATACACAAAGCTACATGGGTGTCACCAGATCATAGAACGGAAAATCAAATTGATCACATATGTATTAATAATAAGTTTAAGTCATCCTTACAGGATGTAAAAGTATATAGAGGGGCAGATATAGCTTCTGATCATCATCTTCTGTTAGCCAAACTTAAAATTAAATTAAAAAGGTATACTACAACGAATAAGGGCAGAACGTATTTCAATGTAGGGTTTCTTAAAGAACAAGGAATTAAAGATAAATTCGCAGTCACAATATCAAACAAATACCAAGTCCTCCAACAACTAGAAAATACAATAAATATAGAAGATCATTGGAAACAGGTAAAAAATATATGGAAAGAGACATGCGAAGAAACACTGGGGAAAAGAGAACGCCAGAATAAGGCATGGATGACAGCAGAGACCCTGGATAAAATTAAAGAAAGAAAGAACAAGAAAGCAGACATAAATAAAAGCAAAACAAGAAGTAATAAAGCCAAGACACAGGAAGCTTACACAGAGGTGAACAAAGAAGTGAGAAGATGCATTAAAAGGGATAAGAGGAAATATATAGATGAATTAGCTAAAGAGGCAGAAGAAGCAGCAAATAAAGGGAATATGAAAGAACTGTACAACAGCACAAAGAAATTAGGTGGAAAATACAAACAGATCAACGCCTTTATCAAAGATAAGAAAGGAAATCTGCTTAGTAATATAAAGGAACAAATGGAGAGATGGAAGGAGCACTTTGAAGAACTTTTGAACAGACCTGGCTCAAATAATCCTCCAGATATACTACCAGCAGAAGAAGAAGAACACGTTAACTGCGGAAAACCAAGCAAAGAAGAAATAATGAAAGCCATCAAACTGTTAAAAGATGGTAAAGCCACAGGACCAGATGAAATTCCTTCGGAAGCCATCAAAGCAGATATTATCACCTCTACCAAGATGTTACATAATCTATTGGATAAAATTTGGGAGAGGGAAGAAATACCTAAAGACTGGAGAGAAGGTTATATGATCAAACTACCAAAGAAAGGAAGTTTACAGGAGTGCACAAATTATAGGGGAATTATGCTACTATCAGTGCCAGGAAAAATATTAGGCAGAATCATTCTGGAGAGACTAAAAGAGGCTATAGAGAAACACTTGAGAGATGAACAAGCAGGTTTTAGGAAGAACAGATCATGTGCTGATCAAATAACTACTCTACGTATAATAGTTGAACAAAGTTTAGAACTAAAATCCCCACTTTATATTGGATTCATAGATTACGCAAAGGCATTTGATAGTTTAGACAGAAGAATGCTTTGGAAGTTGCTGAGTCATTATGGAATCCCCATAAAGTTTATTAACCTGATAAAAACAATGTATGAAGGAACAAAATGTAGTGTGGTGCATGAAGGACAGCTTACAGAAGCATTTGAAATAAGAACAGGAGTAAGGCAAGGATGCCTTCTGTCTCCATTTCTCTTTCTACTGGCCATAGATTGGATTATGAAAATAACTCAAAACAACAGAAATGGGATCCAGTGGTCACTGACCAAACAACTTGATGATTTAGACTTTGCTGATGACATAGCTCTCCTATCACACAGCCACCAACAGATGCAAGATAAAATGAGTATATTAGATGAGAGATCACAACAGCTAGGACTAAAGATTAATAGAGATAAGACCAACATTATGAGAATTAATGCAGTTGGCAATAACCAAATAAAACTAGGAGAAATACCTCTACTGGACGTACAATCTTATATATATCTGGGCAGTAATATAGATAAAGAGGGAGGAACAGAAAACGATACCAAAATAAGGATATCAAAAGCAAGAGGAGCTTTCATTGCACTGGGAAACATATGGAAATCCAAAGAAATTAGGCTAAATACAAAAATACAAATTTTCAACTCCAATGTTAAGTCGGTTCTATTATATGGCTGTGAAACATGGAGAATAACAAAATTGACAATCACGAAGGTACAGACTTTCATTAATGGATGCTTGCGCAGAATAAAGGGATGGAAATGTCAGGACAAAGTCACAAACGTGGAATTATGGAAATGTACCGGTCAAATACCAGTGGATAAAGAAATACAGCGAAGACGATGGCGATGGATAGGACACACACTACGGAAACCAACTGAGAATATTACACAACAGGCCCTTTTTTGGAATCCCCAGGGGAAAAGACAAAGAGGAAGACCAAGGAATTCTTGGAGAAGACAGATTGAAGCAGAGATGAAGATGATGGGGAAGACATGGAATGATCTTAAAAGAATGGCAAAAAACAGAACGACTTGGAAAGTGTTTGTTGAAGACCTATGCTCGACTGGGAGCTAAAAGGTAGAAGAAATTCCTCATTTGTATTCAATAATGCCTACTTCTTCAACACCACTCAGTGACTGACAACGCTGTCTTTCTTAATTTGTCTATTTGTTGGTCCAGTAATCTATGTCAAAGCAAGAACCTTACTATTGCCCTTAGTGTTCTCTGTCTTTCCCTGTGATAGTATACATAAGAAGTGTATTTTTTTTACTTGTAACCCTTTGATGTTGCCTTGAAACGTTGCAGGAGGACGGAGGAATGTATAATATAATCTCTAATATCTGTAAATGTATTTCTTGTGCTTTTAGTTACTTCCCTTTCAGATTGTCGTTCTTGTGCGTATTTGGACACTGAAAGAAGAGAAGCATTTTGGTTCTTGCTTATTTCTGTTATTATGTTTATCCATCTCTTCCTTGGTCAGCCTCTTGCTGTCTGTCCTGATATTTTGAGGAAGAAAGCTTTTGATGTTGTTTGGTCTGGCTTCATTCTTACCAAGTGTCCGAACTATTTCATGTGCTGTTTGTACGCAGCTTAATTTTGACCTATTCTCTGATTGTCATATTGTATTTGATTTTACTATCTTCTTCTTCTACCTTTTAGCTCCCAGTCGAGCATAGGTCTTCAACAAACACTTTCCAAGTCGTTCTGTTTTTTGCAATTATTTTAAGATCATTTCATGTCTTCCCCATCATCTTCATCTCTGCTTCTATCTGTCTTCTCCAAGAATTCCTTGGTCTTCCTCTTTGTCTTTTCCCCTGGGGATTAAAGCGGCACAAGTGGCAGCAGAAATGAACAACTACAAGATAGATATTCTGGGAATGTGTGAAACAAGATGGCTGGGAGCGGAGAGAATAAAATTGAATACAGGGGAGATGATTTTTTCATCAGGACACCAGGAACCAGGAGCACAACATAGCGAAGGGGTAGCTATAATGCTATCAAAGAATGCACAGAAGACACTAATAGAATGGGAGGCAGTGGGACCAAGACTGGTGAGAGCAACATTTAGAACAACCAAAAACAAAATAAAATTACACATTATACAATGCTATGCACCAACCAACGATAAAGATGACTCAGTTAAAGATGATTTTTATAAACAGCTACAATGCCAGATGGATGCAAGACGAGCCAAGGATATTATAATCTTGATGGGAGACCTAAATGCTAAGGTAGGATCAGACAACAGAGGCTTTGAAGAGATTATGGGAAAACATGGACTTGGAGATATAAACGAGAATGGAGAGATATTTGTGAATTTCTGCGCCCTTAATCAAATGAGCCTAGGAGGAACAATATTCCAACATAAAAGAATACACAAAGCTACATGGGTGTCACCAGATCATAGAACGGAAAATCAAATTGATCACATATGTATTAATAATAAGTTTAAGTCATCCTTACAGGATGTAAAAGTATATAGAGGGGCAGATATAGCTTCTGATCATCATCTTCTGTTAGCCAAACTTAAAATTAAATTAAAAAGGTATACTACAACGAATAAGGGCAGAACGTATTTCAATGTAGGGTTTCTTAAAGAACAAGGAATTAAAGATAAATTCGCAGTCACAATATCAAACAAATACCAAGTCCTCCAACAACTAGAAAATACAATAAATATAGAAGATCATTGGAAACAGGTAAAAAATATATGGAAAGAGACATGCGAAGAAACACTGGGGAAAAGAGAACGCCAGAATAAGGCATGGATGACAGCAGAGACCCTGGATAAAA
The DNA here is from genome assembly GCA_032433765.1 of Megaustenia siamemsis. Taxonomy (NCBI): domain Eukaryota; kingdom Metazoa; phylum Mollusca; class Gastropoda; order Stylommatophora; family Ariophantidae; genus Megaustenia; species Megaustenia siamemsis. Next base: position 150,685,876 of record JAVIAB010000092.1, read on the forward strand.
TTAAAGAAAGAAAGAACAAGAAAGCAGACATAAATAAAAGCAAAACAAGAAGTAATAAAGCCAAGACACAGGAAGCTTACACAGAGGTGAACAAAGAAGTGAGAAGATGCATTAAAAGGGATAAGAGGAAATATATAGATGAATTAGCTAAAGAGGCAGAAGAAGCAGCAAATAAAGGGAATATGAAAGAACTGTACAACAGCACAAAGAAATTAGGTGGAAAATACAAACAGATCAACGCCTTTATCAAAGATAAGAAAGGAAATCTGCTTAGTAATATAAAGGAACAAATGGAGAGATGGAAGGAGCACTTTGAAGAACTTTTGAACAGACCTGGCTCAAATAATCCTCCAGATATACTACCAGCAGAAGAAGAAGAACACGTTAACTGCGGAAAACCAAGCAAAGAAGAAATAATGAAAGCCATCAAACTGTTAAAAGATGGTAAAGCCACAGGACCAGATGAAATTCCTTCGGAAGCCATCAAAGCAGATATTATCACCTCTACCAAGATGTTACATAATCTATTGGATAAAATTTGGGAGAGGGAAGAAATACCTAAAGACTGGAGAGAAGGTTATATGATCAAACTACCAAAGAAAGGAAGTTTACAGGAGTGCACAAATTATAGGGGAATTATGCTACTATCAGTGCCAGGAAAAATATTAGGCAGAATCATTCTGGAGAGACTAAAAGAGGCTATAGAGAAACACTTGAGAGATGAACAAGCAGGTTTTAGGAAGAACAGATCATGTGCTGATCAAATAACTACTCTACGTATAATAGTTGAACAAAGTTTAGAACTAAAATCCCCACTTTATATTGGATTCATAGATTACGAAAAGGCATTTGATAGTTTAGACAGAAGAATGCTTTGGAAGTTGCTGAGTCATTATGGAATCCCCATAAAGTTTATTAACCTGATAAAAACAATGTATGAAGGAACAAAATGTAGTGTGGTGCATGAAGGACAGCTTACAGAAGCATTTGAAATAAGAACAGGAGTAAGGCAAGGATGCCTTCTGTCTCCATTTCTCTTTCTACTGGCCATAGATTGGATTATGAAAATAACTCAAAACAACAGAAATGGGATCCAGTGGTCACTGACCAAACAACTTGATGATTTAGACTTTGCTGATGACATAGCTCTCCTATCACACAGCCACAAACAGGTGCAAGATAAAATGAGTATATTAGATGAGAGATCACAACAGCTAGGACTAAAGATTAATAGAGATAAGACCAACATTATGAGAATTAATGCAGTTGGCAATAACCAAATAAAACTAGGAGAAATACCTCTACTGGACGTACAATCTTATATATATCTGGGCAGTAATATAGATAAAGAGGGAGGAACAGAAAATGATACCAAAATAAGGATATCAAAAGCAAGAGGAGCTTTCATTGCACTGGGAAACATATGGAAATCCAAAGAAATTAGGCTAAATACAAAAATACAAATTTTCAACTCCAATGTTAAGTCGGTTCTATTATATGGCTGTGAAACATGGAGAATAACAAAATTGACAATCACGAAGGTACAGACTTTCATTAATGGATGCTTGCGCAGAATAAAGGGATGGAAATGGCAGGACAAAGTCACAAACGTGGAATTATGGAAATGTACCGGTCAAATACCAGTGGATAAAGAAATACAGCGAAGACGATGGCGATGGATAGGACACACACTACGGAAACCAACTGAGAGTATTACACAACAGGCCCTTTTTTGGAATCCCCAGGGGAAAAGACAAAGAGGAAGACCAAGGAATTCTTGGAGAAGACAGATTGAAGCAGAGATGAAGATGATGGGGAAGACATGGAATGATCTTAAAAGAATGGCAAAAAACAGAACGACTTGGAAAGTGTTTGTTGAAGACCTATGCTCGACTGGGAGCTAAAAGGTAGAAGAAATTCCTCATTTGTATTCAATAATGCCTACTTCTTCAACACCACTCAGTGACTGACAACGCTGTCTTTCTTAATTTGTCTATTTGTTGGTCCAGTAATCTATGTCAAAGCAAGAACCTTACTATTGCCCTTAGTGTTCTCTGTCTTTCCCTGTGATAGTATACATAAGAAGTGTATTTTTTTACTTGTAACCCTTTGATGTTGCCTTGAAACGTTGCAGGAGGACGGAGGAATGTATAATATAATCTCTAATATCTGTAAATGTATTTCTTGTGCTTTTAGTTACTTCCCTTTCAGATTGTCGTTCTTGTGCGTATTTGGACACTGAAAGAAGAGAAGCATTTTGGTTCTTGCTTATTTCTGTTATTATGTTTATCCATCTCTTCCTTGGTCAGCCTCTTGCTGTCTGTCCTGATATTTTGAGGAAGAAAGCTTTTGATGTTGTTTGGTCTGGCTTCATTCTTACCAAGTGTCCGAACTATTTCATGTGCTGTTTGTACGCAGCTTAATTTTGACCTATTCTCTGATTGTCATATTGTATTTGATTTTACTATCTTCTTCTTCTACCTTTTAGCTCCCAGTCGAGCATAGGTCTTCAACAAACACTTTCCAAGTCGTTCTGTTTTTTGCAATTATTTTAAGATCATTTCATGTCTTCCCCATCATCTTCATCTCTGCTTCTATCTGTCTTCTCCAAGAATTCCTTGGTCTTCCTCTTTGTCTTTTCCCCTGGGGATTCCAAAAAAGGGCCTGTTGTGTAATACTCTCAGTTGGCTTCCGTAGTGTGTGTCCTATCCATCGCCATCGTCTACGCTGTATCTCTTTATCCACTGGTATTTGACCGGTACATTTCCATAATTCCACGTTAGTGATTTTGTCCTGCCATTTCCATCCCTTTATTCTGCGTAAGCATTCATTAATGAAAGTCTGTACCTTCGTGATTGTCAATTTTGTTATTCTCCATGTTTCACAGCCATATAATAGGACCGACTTAACATTTGAGTTGAAAATTTTAATTTTTGTATTTAACCTAATTTCTTTGGATTTCCATATGTTTCCCAGTGCAATGAAAGCTCCTCTTGCTTTTGATATCCTTATTTTGGTATCATTTTCTGTTCCTCCCTCTTTATCTATATTACTGCCCAGATATATGTATGATTGTACGTCTAGTAGAGGTATTTCTCCTAGTTTTATTTGGTTATTGCCAACTGCATTAACTCTCTTAATGTTGGTCTTATCTCTATTAATCTTCAGTCCTTGCTGTTGTGATCTCTCATCTAATATACTCATTTTATCCTGCATCTGTTGATGGCTGTGTGATAAGAGAGCTATGTCACCAGCAAAGTCTAAATCATCAAGTTGTTTGGTCAGTGACCACTGGATCCCATTTCTGTTGTTTTGAGTTATTTTCATAATCCAATCTATGGCCAGTAGAAAGAGAAATGGGGACAGAAGGCATCCTTGCCTTACTCCTGTTCTTATTTCAAATGCTTCTGTAAGCTGTCCTTCATGTACCACTCTACATTTTGTCCCTTCATACATTGTTTTTATTAGGTTAATAAACTTTATGGGGATTCCGTAATGACTCAGTAACTTCCAAAGCATTCTTCTGTCTAAACTATCAAATGCCTTTTCGTAATCTATGAATCCAATATAAAGTGGGGATTTTAGTTCTAAACTTTGTTCAACTATTATACGTAGAGTAGTTATTTGATCAGCACATGATCTGTTCTTCCTAAAACCTGCTTGTTCATCTCTCAAGTGTTTCTCTATAGCCTCCTTTAGTCTCTCCAGAAGGATTCTGCCTAATATTTTTCCTGGCACTGATAGTAGCATAATTTCCCTATAATTTGTGCACTCCTGTAAACTTCCTTTCTTTGGTAGTTTGATCATATAACCTTCTCTACAGTCTTTAGGTATTTCTTCCCTCTCCCAAATTTTATCTAATAGATTATGTAGCATCTTGGTAGAGGTGTTAATATATGCTTTGATGGCTTCCGAAGGAATTTCATCTGGTCCTGTGGCTTTACCATTTTTTTATAGTTTGATGGCTTTCATTATTTCTTCTTTGCTTGGTTTTCCGCAGTTAACGTGTAACTCTTCTTCTGCTGGTAGTATATCTGGAGGATTATTTGAGCTGGGTCTGTTCAAAAGTTCTTCAAAAGATTTTACTATCTATCTGTGTGTTATTTGTTATCTTTCTCAAGCTCCTCATTTGTAAACTTACAAGAATCCCAGTCAAATAAATTATACACTGAAGTATTGTGTTGAGAGTCTTCGCGGAAGCTAGTTTATTGAACAAAAAGCCATGCAGTAAATGAGCTGAAAGCAGTTGTTGACATCATAGTTGAGTTTTGATGTCCGGATTAGTAAACCAGAGCTGATCAGGTCTCTTCTATATGTGCCAGTAGTGATCGTGTATAAACGGACAAAGCGAAATAATCCATTGTGGAAAATAAAACTCGGTAATAAAAAAAGTCATCATGAAGTGGGACGAATAGGGCCGACAGCATAAAAAATCACAGCCCACAGAAACAATGAAGCAACAGTTTAAAAACGGAATCCCAATCTATGTATGCCCTTGCCAGGTTCAGCAGCTGGAAGTAGCACTAGCTATAGCGAATGCAAACAAAAAGAAGCACTGTTTTTTAGTGAACATTTTTTTACTAACCCCTAGCATCTGTTTCTTTTTCTTTATGAGATTAAGAATTGTAATACGGTGTCTTCAACAATTAATATTAATAAAGTGTGCCAGTCAATGATAACAACACGTTGACGAGTACGTGCCCTTCTTGATCTCCTCGATTAACAAATATTTGATGACCGATCCACTTACATTATCACTAACTCACCATAATCTCACAATTACCCCCACAAATAATTTACTTCGTTACAAAATTCAACAGAAGTGACTCACCAACTAAATACGAACTAGATTTGCCCTCGGTAGAAATATTTAAAAAAAAAAGCTCTCATCTTTTCCCCAAACGACGAAAGGTTGTCTTTATCAAGGAAATGTTTTTATATAATCATTTCCGCTCGTAACGCCGATTTGTGCCTGAGCACGTCCTATTTCAACAACTCGTTGACGTCTCGGTGCATGGTGTATCGCAGGGTAAGCGGACCAGTCGTTTTCTCACTCGCGCACGCTCTCGTTTCTAGCAGGTGTTGTTTTCTTATTGAAATCACACCACGAAAGGAAAACTCGTCTTGTTGGAAAAGAAGCGGCAAAATCACTTCGTATGGTTGCTGTTGTACATGTAAGGAGTATGTTCGAGAACATATACCACAAAAAAATGAGTACTGATACGTTCATTATTTGTGAGGCACGATAACAGCAATATCACTCTGCATTAAAACGTAGGTAATTCAAAGTAAATTTGATTGCTTACATAATAGCCAATAAAAATCACAATATCAATCGACATTAGGATATAACAATCTGACATGTAATCAATCGTCTTAAGGCCTTGCGTTTCAAACATGAATAGATTATAGTTATAATAGTGATATCACGATCACTTACGAATTTGTTTTAGTAGTTTATGTTTGGGGAAAAAATATTAATTTTTATTCAACAGTTACATTATTTTAAGCTAGAGCATTCTAATAGAGTTTGATTACAATTTTAAACAAGTAAAGTTACATAAATCCTATAAACAACCACGTTCTATTGAAATGAGGATTATAAAAGCTTCAATGTTCTATCTGCGTGTGACTGGATTATCGTGAAATGGAACTCATGAGGTCTACTTTCTTCGGATTTCATTCATATGTCCTGACAGGTGTGTATTGTTTTTGTTAAGGTCGATCATCTGTTTTCCCATACCTAATTAACAAGTTTTTCATCTCATTAGTTTCTGTTATCCGCACACACTTAATAACTTAATACCATTGTGGTTGAAGAACGTAACGAAGGGACTTCAAATAATCTTCACACGAACATTTCAGTCATGTAGAAGATTTACTGTTAGTGGTGCCCCAACGAACCTTTCAGTCATGTAGAAGATTTACTGTCAGTGGCACCCCAACGAACCTTTCAGTCATGTAGAAGATTTACTGTTAGTGGTGCCCCAACGAACCTTTCAGTCATGTAGAAGATTTACTGTCAGTGGCACCCCATCGAACCTTTCAGTCATGTAGAAGATTTACTGTCAGTGGTGCCCCAATGAACCTTTCAGTCATGTAGAAGATTTACTGTTAGTGGTGCCCCAACGAACCTTTCAGTCATGTAGAAGATTTACTGTCAGTGGTGCCCCAACGAGTCTTTCCTTCATGTAGAAGATTTACTGTCAGTGGTGCCCAAATAAGCCTTTCAGTCAAGTAGAACATTTACTGTCAGTGGTACCCCAATGAACCTTTCAGTCAAGTAGAAGATTTACTGTCAGTGGTGCTCCAATGAACCTTTCAGTCATGTAGAAGATTTACTGTCAGTGGTGCCCCAATGAACCTTTCAGTCATGTAGAAGATTTACTGTCAGTGGTGCCCCAATGAACCTTTCAGTCATGTAGAAGATTTACTGTCAGTGGTGCCCCAATGAACCTTTCCTTCATGTAGAAGATTTACTGTCAGTGGTGCCCCAATGAACCTTTCAGTCATGTAGAAGATTTACTGTCAGTGGTGCCCCAACGAGTCTTTCCTTCATGTAGAAGATTTACTGTCAGTGGTGCCCAAATAAGCTTTTCAGTCATGTAGAACATTTACTGTCAGTGGTGCCCCAATGAACCTTTCAGTCAAGTAGAAGATTTACTGTCAGTGGTGCCCCAATGAACCTTTCAGTCATGTAGAAGATTTACTGTCAGTGGTGCCCCAATGAACCTTTCAGTCATGTAGAAGATTTCCTGTCAGTGGTGCCCCAATGAACCTTTCAGTCAAGTAGAAGATTTACTCTCAGTGGTGCCCCAATGAACCTTTCAGTCATGTAGAAGATTTACTGTCAGTGGTGCCCCAATGAACCTTTCAGTCATGTAGAAGATTTACTGTCAGTGGTGCCCCAATGAACCTTTCAGTCATGTATGAAGATTTACTGTCAGTGGTGCCCCAATGAACCTTTCTGTCATGTATGAAGATTTACTGTCAGTGGTGCCCAAATAAGCCTTTCAGTCATGTAGAAGATTTACTTTCAGTAGTACCCCAACGAGCCTTTCAATCAAGTAGAAGATTTACTTTCAGTAGTACCCCAACGAACCTTTCAGTCATGTAGAAGATTTACTTTCAGTAGTACCCCAACGAGCCTTCCAATCAAGTAGAAGATTTACTTTCAGTAGTACCCCAACGAGCCTTCCAATCAAGTAGAAGATTTACTTTCAGTAGTACCCCAACGAGCCTTTCAATCAAGTAGAAGATTTACTTTCAGTAGTACCCCAACGAACCTTTCAGTCATGTAAAAGATTTACTTTCAGTAGTACCCCAACGAGCCTTTCAATCAAGTAGAAGATTTGCTTTCAGTAGTACCCCAACGAGCCTTTCAATCAAGTAGAAGATTTACTGTCAGTGGTGCCCCAACGAGCCTTTCAATAATGGAATGAAGAAATTGTTTTTAGGGGAGGCGAGGCGACAGAGGAAGAATAAGAGGCGGGTATTGAGAGAGGTATACTCAAAACAACAGAAATGGGATCCAGTGGTCACTGACCAAACAACTTGATGATTTAGACTTTGCTGATGACATAGCTCTCCTATCACACAGCCATCAACAGATGCAGGATAAAATGAGTATATTAGATGAGAGATCACAACAGCTAGGACTAAAGATTAATAGAGATAAGACCAACATTATGAGAATTAATGCAGTTGGCAATAATCAAATAAAACTAGGAGAAATACCTCTACTAGACGTTTGTTTTCTCATTTCCACACTGCTACACACATACATAAAACTAGTTCACGTGAATGCGACAACTGCCAGAGAACATGCGACATCTGCCAGAGAACATAGATTTAACAACAAGCTGTGTTAACTTAAAAAAATATTGTTAACTTCTACTCGCGACCTCGTATAATATTTAGTGTATTGTATGCAATATGATTTATTAAATATTTGGACTTATTTCCATTGTGCTAATTTCAGTGATTCAAAGTCTAAATTCATATCTCATGACAATAATTATCTTGGTCGTATGCATATTAAATGGGTATGGACTTTAGATGGCTCAGAAGAGTTACGGAGTATAAGTTAGTATACAAAAAATACAGTGTGGACCTTCAATGCAGCAGGAGGCCGACGCCTGGGAGTCATGACACAGGCGAGCCTACTTCCCCTGGTGTGTCAAAAAGCTAAAGGGCCGAGACACTTGCTCAACGGGATCACTTCTGATGATCAGATTCTTCCTGCTACGAAGCTCTGTATAAAGAGTTTCCTATTTACTTCGGAAGCACTGATACAAAAATATCAACCCTATCTATCACCACGAAATCAAGTGCTTTTACGGAAAACTGAAACAACCTTATGTTGTTGTTGTAGATGTTTTGTTATATCCATCTGTCTGATAAAACCGTGAGTAAATATGAAATAATAAGAAAATGAGGGAACAAGTTGTAAAGAGTGAGTGATAAACCAAAGAATAAATTACTTGCATTTTTGTTATAAACAGTTCATTAGCAAACACAGGTGACGTTACTACTTTTTATTAAAGTCACAGATGGAGGTAGTCAATAACAAAGCAGACAACTAAACTATATACTACCTGTAATGAAAAATAAAAACACAGGCACACTATATAAATACAACCCGGATACCAGATAGAATCATTTTTGTCTGCATTGTTATCAGTTTAAGTATGTGAAAAGAAGTCAAGATGGTGAACGTAATACGTTATTATGTTTCATAAGATTAGACCAGCGAATTGTCTTTTATATACCAGTTTGTCGCATTAATTTTTTTTCTTATTCTTTAGCACTAAACTATCGCTACCCTTATATCTTTAGGAAAATCTACTGAATCAGTCACTTCTCGTTTCTTATTATCTACCATTTTATATTTATATTACTTCATTTCTCAGAGATTTCAACTTTTGCTAGTATTATTTATATATGATTATATTTAATTATGAGTAGTGTCTAGTCGTGTATATTAAAGAATTAATTTATTTCATTGTTTAGAACTCATTCTACTTGAAGTAAGTTTTTAGATAGTTATTTTGTAGTCGCTTCGCTGTGAATGTGCTGTAGTTGGATAGTAGAGTTGGTCTCAATATGAGCTACCATAAATATCACATCGACGGGTTATATATAGTTCCTGCGTTCTTTTAATACTACATTTTGATATTCCATTGTGATATATGCAACTATCACACATTATATATTTTCCACACATAGCGATATACAAATTCGGATGTTGCAAATTCGGAAGTAAATTGTTTTACATTTACATTTGCAACTAAAGTCTCATTAATCTTTTATCACGTAATTATTCACATTTACAATTCGTCATGCTGTTTGTCCAGGATACATTCTTCCCTACTTACTTGGTAAGATGGAAAGGTCAGTCTAAAAACAATTGCATTTTAGAATGGAAGTGTTAGTGACTTCGTTGAACATAGTCTCAGCTTCAGGTGGAGGACTGGCCAGTCTCCTTCTTAGCTGCCTTTCTTTTTTAGCTGTCTTTTCTTCCCCACTGCCTTTCCTTCTTAGCTGTCGTTTCTTCCCCACTGCCTTTCTTTTTTAGCTGTCTTTTCTTTCCCACTGCCTTTCCTTCTTAGCTGTCGTTTCTTCCCCACTGCCTTTCTTTTTTAGCTGTCTTATCTTCCCCACTGTCTTTCCTTCTTAGCTGTCTTTTCTTCCCCACTGCCTTTCCTTCTTAGCTGTCTTTTCTTCCCCACTGTCTTTCCTTCTTAGCAGTCTTTTCTTCCCCACTGTCTTTCCTTCTTAGCTGTCTTTTCTTCCCCACTGTCTTTCCTTCTTAGCAGTCTTTTCTTCCCCACTGTCTTTCCTTCTTAGCTGTCTTTTCTTCCCCACTGTCTTTCCTTCTTAGCTGTCTTTTCTTCCCCACTGCCTTTCCTTCTTAGCTGTCTTTTCTTCCCCGCTGCCTTTCCTCCCTAGCTGCCTTTTCCTTCTTAGCTGTCGTTTCTTCCCCACTGCCTTTCCTTCTTAGCTGTCGTTTCTTCCCCGCTGCCTTTCCTTCTTAGCTGTCTTTTCTTCCCCGCTGCCTTTCCTCCCTAGCTGTCTTTTCTTCCCCGCTGCCTTTCTTACCTAGCGGCCTTTTCTTCCTCGCTGCCTTTTCTTCCTTGCTGCCTTTCCTTCCTATTTGCCTTTTCTTCCTCGCTGCTTTTCCTTCCTCTCTGCCTTTTCTTCCTCACTGCCTTTCCTTGCTCGCTGCCTTTACTTCCTTGCTGCATATCCTTCTTCGCTGCCTTTTATTCCTCGCTGCCTTTCCTTCATCGCTCCCTTTTCTTACTCGCTGTCTTTCTTTCTTAGCTGTCTTTCCTTCCTCACTGCCTTTCCTTCCTTTCTGTCTTTTCTTCCTCGCTGTCTTTCCTTCCTTGCTGCATTTTCTTCCTCGCTGTCTTTCCTTCTTAGCTGTCTTTCCTTCATCATTGCCTTTCCTTCTTCAGTGTCTTTCCTTCCTCGCTGCCATTTCTTCCTCGCTGTCTTTCCTTCTTATCATTCTTCTTTCCTCGCTGCCTTTTCTTCCTCGCTGTCTTTCTTTCTTAGAATTCTTCTTTCCTCGCTGCCTTTTCTTCCTCGCTGTCTTTCCTTCCTCGCTGTCTTTCCTTCTTAGCATTCTTCTTTCCTCACTGCCTTTCCTTCCCCGCTGTCTTTCCATCTTAGCGTTCTTCTTTCCTCACTGCCTTTCCTTCCTCGCTGTCTTTCCTTCTTAGCATTCTTCTTTCCTCACTGTCTTTCATTCCCCGCTGTCTTTCCTTCTTAGCATTCTTTTTTCCTCGCTGCCTTTCATTCCCCGCTGTCTTTCCTTCTTAGCATTCTTCTTTCCTCGCTGCCTTTTCTTCCTCGCTGTCTTTCCTTCTTAGCATTCTTCTTTCCTCGCTGCCTTTTCTTCCTCGCTGTCTTTCCTTCTTAGCATTCTTCTTTCCTCACTGCCTTTTCTTCCTCGCTGTCTTTCCTTCTTAGCATTCTTCTTTCCTCACTGCCTTTCCTTCCTCACTGCCTTTCCTTCCTCACTGTCTTTCTTTCCTCACTGTTTTTCCTTCCTCACTGCCTTTCCTTGCTCGCTGCCTTTTCTTTATCGCTGTCTTTCCTTCCTAACTGCCTTTCCCTCAGCACTGCCTTTCCTTCCTCACTGCCTTTCCTTCATCGCTGTCTTTCCTTCCTCGCTCCCATTCCTTCCTCGCTGCCTTTCCTTCCTCGCTGCCTTTCCTTCCTCGCTGCCTTTCCTTCTTCACTGCCTTTCCTTCTTCACTGTCTTTCATTCCTCACTGCCTTTCCTCCCTCACTGCCTTTCCTTCCTCGCTGCCTTTCCTTCCTCACTGCCTTTCCTTTCTTGCTGCCTTTCCTTCCTCGCTGCCTTTCCTTCCTCGCTGCCTTTCCTTCCTCACTGCCTTTCCTTCCTCGATGTTTTTCCTTCCTCACGGCCTTTCCTTCCTCACTGCCTTTCCTTCCTCGCTGCCTTTCCTTCCTCGCTGCCTTTCCTTTCTCACTGCCTTTCCTTCCTCGCTGCCTTTCCTTCCTCGCTGCCTTTCCTTCCTCACTGCCTTTCCTTCCTCACTGCCTTTCCTTCCTCGCTGCCTTTCCTTCCTCACTGCCTTTCCTTCCTCACTGCCTTTCCTTCCTCACTGCCTTTCCTTCCTCACTGCCTTTCCTTCCTCGATGTTTTTCCTTCCTCACGGCCTTTCCTTCCTCGCTGCCTTTCCTTCCTCACTGCCTTTCCTTCCTCGCTGCCTTTCCTTCCTCACTGCCTTTCCTTCCTCGATGTCTTTCCTGCTCGCTGGCTTTCCTTCCTCACTGCCTTTCCTTCCTCGCTGTCTTTCCTTCCTCACTGCCTTTCCTTCCTCACTGCCTTTCCTTCCTCGATGTTTTTCCTTCCTCACTGCCTTTCCTTCCTCGCTGCCTTTCCTTCCTCACTGCCTTTCCTTCCTCGCTGCCTTTCCTTCCTCACTGCCTTTCCTTCCTCGATGTCTTTCCTCCTCGCTGGCTTTCCTTCCTCACTGCCTTTCCTTCCTCGATGTCTTTCCTCCTCGCTGGCTTTCCTTCCTCACTGCCTTTCCTTCCTCACTGCCTTTCCTTCCTCGATGGCTTTCCTTCCTCGCTGTCTTTCCTTCCTCACTGCCTTTCCTTCCTCGCTGCCTTTCCTTCCAGAAGACCATATCTTACGTAAGTTTCAAGATTCTGGGGTCGGCTGGGAAGAGGGCCGGATTGCTATCCAGAACCGTTTACACTTGTAGATCACGAATTAAGCACTCCTATGGTTGCTTTCTATATTGCAGATTGCTCTTTTATTTTATCAATGAAAGATGTCAATTGAAAATTTCATCATTAGGAGAAATGTGCAAATATTGCTGCTAGTTTGACGATTTCCGCATCTCATCAAAATGGCATTTGTTCATGATGGTAGTGAGATGGAAGTAAGCAATGAATCACAGAATAGATAAACTCAATCAATAACAACAATTTGTGTAAAAAGAAAAAAAATGTATTTGTAACTAAATTGAGAAAGTCAGCACTTCATTGTTTTATTGTGATAATTTTGAAATAAGGATAACAATTATCAGCTTTTGTGAAACATGCAATACAATTAACTACAAAGTATATAAAAACACCTTCAATTAACTATCTATCTATCTATTGTCCTTTCGAGCCGAAGACGGCACATAGGGCAGAACCACAATCTCAAAAACAGAAACCTTGTGTGCCAAAATGGCACATATTGCAGAGATCACTGCTTCTAAAATCTATGACTCTGTTTCCATAACAATACTTTTTACAATGACAGCTTGTCAAGCCATCGATCAACCTCCTTAGTCGCCTCTTACAACATGCCTGGAAGGTCACAGTGTCACTATTCTTTACTTTCCTCATAATGAGGCCCCGGTAACACACAGGAATCTTCAATTAACATAGACTTAAAATATTAATGGCTGAAAATTTTACATTACTAAACAATTTGCAAACTTATAAGGAAAAACAATGATTGTACTGACATCAAAAATAGTGAAAGCTTGAGAAAAAAAACACATCGAGGATTAGTTGTGAAAGTAGAGAAAATATAAAGAAATGAAATCATCAAGTGGTAACCTTAAGAATGATAGATGCTGGAAAGTTTAACATCACACAAAAATTATGAAAAAATATCGACTTTAGTGGTATTCGACATTAGACATGGGGATCTTTGATGAGTCATATTGTTCGACCGTGGCATGGCGCATGTAATGATTGCGATGGCGATTTTATTTCCTCTTATCTGAGAAAACAATCTTGACTTTATCATTGATCTTGTATTTTTGCTGTTGCATATCTTCATCATGTTAAACTGAGTTCTTGTTTAATTTCTTTTGTTTTACTGACGACAAACAAACATTTGCCATTTTCATGTGACCTTTCTGTGTTCGACTTCCTGAAATAGCTTTATACAATGATCGGTGTGAAGGACAATTTAAATTGCTCTGACATTCTCTGTGTGAAATCCATTGCCATTTATAACGCTTGATGCCCAATGTCAGCCATCAGATTATGTTGTTGGAAACGTGTCTTGTTATATTTCTCTTCCTGTTCTAATCTTTTGTGCTTCTGATATATGACAACAAATTCTAACAAAATAAATGTCTTGTTTCTAGTGTGACAAAGATACTCCCGACGAGCTTAAGGGAATCAATATTGCTTGAAGGATGCTATCTATTGGTAATAAAATAAAATTCTTCAAATCTTTTCATTCGTTCGCCTCATGATTATCTCTCTTTGTCGTTCTTTCTTGAAAAATCGTGACATGGAAACATGTTGTTAATTGCGTTAGTCATGGTTTACAGTAAGGGGCAACACCAACGTTTTCGGCTCAACTCATTTTACAAGAATAGAATAATTTTTGTTTTTTTTAATGAAGGGAGGCTGATTAGGTTTTTCAAGCCACTTTTGTTTCTAACAATTTGCTCACGCTTTCTCTATTTCCCGAACCACTGGGAGGTGGTGTTAATTCTTGGTCAGATGATGTTGTCTGACCCTGATGGAAACAATAAGCTATGAGTCACTGTTGGTCTTCACTTCATAGACTGTCCGTTTTTCTAGTTCCATAACCAAACAATGCTATAGATCATTTGTCCCAATATATATTTTCTTAGAAGACTTCTCTGCATATAAAGGACACAATCAATAGCAACAGAAAAGGAATGTTGAAAGATAATTAATTTGTTTGTTTAATTATAAAGTTATTTAATATTTAAAAGATTGTAAGTTAAATTATATTTAAAATAATCGAAGATAATGTGCAAAATGTTGAACAATAACTGATTCTATTTAAATATTAACAGCTAACAATGTTTATACTATAAGATAAGATATTACATAACTAACTGGGCTACCAACGTTCGGACAACCCGTGTTCGATTCCTGCTGGAAGCAGCGTGAATTGTACTCGTGAATGGATAAAAAAATACCCCAGCGGTCGACCCAGCCGCTGGCAGAAATGAGTACCAAGGTATTACTCTGGGAAAGTGAGGAATGCTGAAGCGCATCTTGAGTTTCGATGCTTGAAGCGACACTATCCAGAAGTCTCCGAGCACTCGCGTGCTAAAACGCCGCTTCAAGTCTCGTACTTTACCTTTACCTTTATTATGTAACATATCTAAATATAACTAACATTTGAAATTTTGAAAGAAGCAATAATAGATAGACATAATGCCTATAGTAGGTTGGAATAATTATTAATCTGCCTCATCCTTGTGTTCAGTATTATTTCAGTAAAGGCTAGGAGCCAAAGATACAAGATATTCAGCAAAATCTAACTTTGTGATAGAAAGTAAAATCAGACTTTAGTGTATTAAAATAGACTATAATTGAAGTGACCGTGATTATATTGAATTATCTAATTCTGCGACATTAGTAATCACATTGTTTTAGCTGTTGGATTTACATGAGAACCTGGCTGGAATTGAATCATGAAATCACTTTATCTCAAACCTATCCAGAAAAGCACTACACTACTGGAGTTATGGTTAAGTATTTACATCATTTTACTTTTGAATGCGAGAAATTGATCGTTTCAGTTTCTGCAACGCCAAGTATTCAGCCCTACCCTACCTGGAATATATTTGTCTTAATAGGAAAATACAGATACACAATTTATTCCCGAGTTGTGATCGTAACCCTATGCTATAGTTATAAGTACACCTGCGTGAAAGACATCGCCAATGATAGCTAGTTTTTTTAGTTAGCTGAGTTGACCGTATGCATTAGCGTTTTGTTTTTCGTGGCAAAGAGCTGTGCTAATGAGTATGGGTTCGATCATGCTTTGAACCATCTATTGTTCTTTGGTTTTTTTGTTATTGTTGATTATCTGTGACTTTTTCCCGAGTGCTGTAAACATACCTCTTCCCCTGAAATGATTCGCTGATCTATCGCCTTGGAAGTTTCCCTCCATATTAATATTCATTTCTTATTATTTGTCTTCAGTGATACTACAGCCTTGTTTCCGGTTGCTTGTGTTTCTTTTGGCGCATATGTGTTGCTGATATTGGGTTTTGTATATTAAATACACTTTGTGGTCGTATTCTGGATTTCGTTTTACTGTGTTGTATCTTGAATTTCAGAAGGACGTGAAATTACGATGAATATGGTGGATAGGCGACAGGAATAATTGAAGGCTATGTATGAAAAGTGTTCCTTGTTGCAGTCTCCTCATATTCCAAGTCCGGCTTGGTGCAGGAGCTGCTGAGTTAAGTGCTATGTGCACACCGTGAGCTGTGCGTTTCATCCGTTTTGTTCGTGTTTCGATATTCCAATTGTTTTGTTCGTGTTTCGATATTCCAATTGTTTACTATGAACGATGATATCGTATGACAAGGAACATTTGGCTGTGTTTACTTTCTATGCAATTTCGCCTTCTGTCTTTTGGCGTGTTCTGAGACTACTATGATGGTGACTACAGCTACCTTTCTTTGTTCGGGAGATGAGATAGTAATTCGGTTGATTCCACTGGTACGGGTGGTTGAGCAATTATGGATTTTAATTCGTTTGCATTGATACCGGCGCCTACCATAACCATAATCTTGAATTTTTAACAAATTAAAAAAAAATTTCTTTTAACGTGTATACTATCTTTAGAGTTTACCACCATTTTCTTGCTGCAGCAGTATCCACGTCCATCTACCGTTTCACTCCATGCCTAAGAACGCCGTCAGATTATACGCATTACTTGTTGTCGTATCTATTATGCTTTTATTAGTGGAAATGTCTGAGTGATCGTCAGCGGTCGTTGTTTCACAATTAGATTCACCTTCTCTGTGTGCGGTGATCGACGAGAATTATTCTTGACTAACTTATCTCTCATCTATCTCTTGTTAAAGCCCCTTCTCTAAACGTTTCATATCATCTCTATACCACCCCACCCCCTTTCCTAGTTATATGCTCCTATTATATGCTCCTATTATAACACAAGTCGATCCATCTATTTCCGGCCTGTCTTCTTGGCATCATTTTATTCCTTGACAAAGAAGCAATTAGTTTCCCACACGTGGCTGTAGTTAGTCGAAGGCCCCGGTATCACTGAAAACGAATTAAAACCCATTATTGCTCAACCGTTCGTACCAGTGGAATCATCCGAATTAACTTCTCATCAAATATCCAAACAAAGAAAGGCAAATGCAGTCCCCCAACATAACCGCTACAGCACACACCAAAAGACATAAGCTTAAGCGACAACGTCGCTGTGATCGCATCTCAACTGTACTTCGTCATACGATATCGTCATTTATCGTAAGTAATCTGAATATAGAAACACCATCCGGATGAAAAGCACAGCTTACAGTGTGCACAAAGCACTAAACTCAGTAGCTTCGGCAGCAAGCCGGACTTGGAATATGAGGAAACTGCGACAAGGAAGACAGTGCCTCAACGGTTCATATCGACTATCCGCTATATTGTTCGGAAGTGGCTGTACATATTAAATAAATCTGATGACAGCACACAACCTTATCTAACACCCCGTTTTATTTGTTGAAACATTCCCAATTGATTCCCAGTTCCCATGACTGCTGTTTGTTGTCAGTACATGTTCTTTATTGTTCTTAAATCTTTTGTGTCTACGTTTATGCCTTCTAAAATGTTGATTATTTCTTGGTGCTTTACTTTGTTCCCACACGACATTTGTTTAACTTGTACACGTGATGTACTTTAGAGTTTAAAATTTCACCTGCAATAAATTAAAGCCTGTTTATTCTACCTGTAATCGGACTCACGTTGCAATTTGTTTTAAAAATATATTTTTGTGTGTTTTCTTATAGCGCTGGTCCACTTTTCCTCCACTTTCGCCCTTTAAATTGACGTATATGTGTGGTGTCGCAGTTATGGCAAGCATATTGCTTGACTTGGGCATTTGGATCGGAAACATCCAACTTGAGGATGACATTTTTGGGCTGTACCGGATTGAGTACTCTCTCGATGGCTACTGACTTGGCCATATTGGCTGCTCTTCTTTCAGAGTTACCACGAGAATTTTAGATTAGAATCTTTGTCTACTCTGATTCACTAATTATAATGAATGACGTCATCTTTGAAAATTTGACCGTTTCAATTCTTATACCATTGGGAGTGTTACCTCCAAACTTATGTTCATTTGCACTGTTGCATGCTGGTCACCAATAACAAGAAACAGTAAGTTAATACAAGAATATGAGCTCACTGTACGGACTTGTTGATAGTGATATAGAATTATATATTGTTGATAGTGTACGATCAAATGTACCATCATGTTTTTGTTTTATTTATTCAACAACCTGACAGACTAACAACCTTGGCATTTGATGACCTTCTCGTGAACACTCTAATAATTTATATAAGTTTCGGACATGATTATGAAAGTGTCAATAATTTACTCTACTTTGGTCCAAAAAGTTAAGTACATAATTTTATGTTGGCATTTGTGCAGCTTATGTGGTATTCTTTTGATGCCAGTCTACACTGTCGCACCTTTTAATGGTTATTTTATTATCTCCATATTTTGATGTTTACTGTATAAGTATAATCTGTAATTGTTACTTCACTAGACCCATCATTAAATGTTCATCTCCTAACTTTATCATTTGCTGTTAATTTGCTATCTCTACATTCTAGCATCGCTACCGTGTCTGTTAGTATAAGTGCACTACTTCGTCTGTGAATATTTTTTCTTTATTTCCATTTTCATCATAATGAATGTTGATATCATCTGATATTTGGTGTCTTTCTATTGATAAAACTTTATTATATTAAATTTATTGTTATTAACTATGTATATCTTTTGTTGTTACTATAATATTTTCACTGTTTATATTTCTCTGCTATATATTGTTGTTATATGTTTTCTTTTACTTTTTTTTTCTTTCTTTTTTGTTTTTAGGAACTGAATTTTGCGTGTTAATCATTTTTTTTTTTGGAGGAAAATTGAAAAAAAAATAGAAAAAAGGTATGGTAAAAGCTTTACGTGGTTAGTAGACGACACAGATTTGAACGACGTTTCGGCTCAATAGGCCTTCAGCAGGAACAGACAAACAACAACGCACACATATATGTAAGTAAATATAACTAATCCTACATAGCTAACTAGTAATGAAACATCCAAAACAAAATGATCGAAAAATGTTAAAGAAAAGCAAAGCAAATGACTTCCCTGTGTCGTGGGCGCTGGTCAGGACAGGAAAAGGGCGCGTAACGCGGGTCTGGCTGTAATATACCCTATGGACAGGGGTGGAGGGTACTAAAAATACACGAGTGGGGGGAAAGAAAGGAGTATATGGGAACACCGAATTGTCTCAAAAGGCGACAAGTGGAGGAGAACTATGAGTAGCATGGCATAGTAGATGGACTAAATTGCCAAAACATGGACAGTAGAGAGGGCTATGTAAAAGGGAAGGCTACAACTTCATCCTAACAATTTAGCTGCTGTGAAGATACTCAACCGCTACCGTTCCATTCTCCTCTCTGATCCCACCACCCGACTACTTTTCAGTGATCCCCCGATGATCGCCTTTAAGCGCGACAGGAATTTGGGAGATATTATGGTTAGGAGCCATCTCCCTCGCTCCGACCCTCAACACTTTGGCACGGCCCCCTGTGGTCGTAACTGTATCACCTGTGCCTATGTGCTCCCTACTGACTTGGTCTTATTCCCTAATGGACGGTTCGAGATCAAGCATGGTTTCACATGTGTGTCCCGTAACATCATTTATGCCATCATATGCCAACGATGCCACATGACTTACATTGGTGAGTCTGGTAGACGATTAGCGAAAAGGTTTTGTGAACATCTACGAGATGTTCAACAGAATACTGGCACTCCAGTGTCTTCCCATTTCAACTCCCCAGACCACACGGGCAAAGACGACATCCGTATTACTGGTATTGTCCTTTGTCGCTCCGGCGACCGCAGCCGATTAACTTTGGATAATCGCCTCATAGTTAAGTATGGTTCGCTGACCGCTAGAGGCATGAATGTATCACACTCGTACACATAGTTTCCTTTCGGCTAGTCCTTCCATTTTACATAGCCTCTCTACTGTCCATGTTTTGGCTCTTTAGTCCATCTACTATGCCATGCTACTCATAGTTCTCCACTTGTTCCCTTTTGAGACACTTCGGTGTTGCCATATACTCCTTTCTTTCTGGGCCACGTACCACTCATATGTTTTTATTGCACCCTACTCTCAGACTTCTTACTCTTTCCGCCTTTTGAGGACCTGTTATTATATTCTTTCTTCTTCCAGCTTGCACACTTACTCCGGTGTGTACTCCTCTGGTCAGTAGTGCATTATGCGCATATTTCTACACATTTGATTGTCCCCGTACGGATGTGCACATGCATGTAGTTGTTCATATGTACGGGTATTGGTATGTATATATATATATATATATATATGTATGTGTGTATATGTGTACTCGTATATGTGTGTACTCGCTTGTATGCACATTTATGTTTGTGTATGCATGTATATATGTGTGTTGATGCATATTAGTATGTACACGTCTACTTGTACGTGCACACATGTACACACGCATCGATACGCGCATCTGTGAGTGTGTGTATACCTGTATTGACGAGCCTTAGATACTTCCAGGCATTGTCGGCGTCTTTGCTAGCCGTCGTAACCTAGACAGCGTTCCCCCCACTCGTGTATTTTTAGTACACTCCACCCCTGTCCATAGGGTATATTACAGCCAGACCCGCGTTACGCGCCCTTTTCCTGTCCTGACCAGCGCCCACGACACAGGGAAGTCATTTGCTTTGCTTTTCTTTAACATTTTTCGATCATTTTGTTTTGGATGTTTCATTACTAGTTAGCTATGTAGGATTAGTTATATTTATTTACATATCTGTGTGTGTTGTTCCCTCAAAATTCAGCTTTACTGCAGCTTCGCATTTTTATGCATTTTTTGCATTTTTTTGCCTTAACCCCTAATAATTTTTTTCCCCTGGCAACCGTGTGCAAAAGTGTTCCTCGCCACACAGGCAGATAACTCCGTCTTCGGAGGTACTTATATTTTTTTCCGTCGCTGAGTAATTGACGTTTCTAGCTGGGCCTCGCTGCTGAGATCATGGTTGGTTGCTGCAGAGAGAAATCCCACAAACAAATCCCAACTGGGTCAGCCGGGATTTGAACTCACAATCTCTCTGCCTCAAGACCGGCGTCTTGTCTCGATACCCACCAGTCCCCTTGATATATATTGATGTTATACTGATATATTGTAAAGTGTGTGTCTTTCCATTAGAATAATGCATGCCTCATTTTATTAATAATGTAATATTTTCCTTCAAGGTGTATTGAAGACAGCATATTGGTGACTATTTGTCAACGACCAACGGCAAATAGTATGTCAAATGTGTTCGGTATTAAGCCAGACCGCTACACTTTATCTGAAAAAAGACCACCGAAGCTGCGTCGCCAGTTAAAAAAATATGCCGTATCTTAAAACTGAACTCAGACCCTTTTGGTTAGTGGTGGGGGCATTAGCCACTCCATCAATGTGGCTTCTATTAACCTCATCATTTTGCATTAACTTCCCGTCTTCTTGTCATACGTTACAAAATTCATCCCTGGAATGACACGTGGAGGGATTAGTTATTGTTTGACCTCTGACCTGAGAGCATTAGTTGTCTAGTAATTTGTTTGCTGGCTTGGTGATAAGGTTAATATGGATTCAGTCCAAGCTTTGGGTCCAAGGCACCAAACGGAACATAGTTTGAAGTCGAGAAATGAATTACAGCTGGTCGGGGCTCTACTCAACGTGCATGCGATAGGCATGAACACAGAATAACCAGCCTGATCAAATGAGTACCACTAAGAGAATCAAAATAGAGGGCAACGGGAAGCAGAATAAACATGTGCTAAGATCGTATTTATTCAGCAGAAATTACAGATATCTTGCAGCTTGCTGTAAACTCTGAGATTTAGTACTGTAGTTAAGACTGAAGTAAAAGTAAAGTAAAGAGCCCCGTCACGCCAAGTGGTGTATAGGGAATATGGTGTTAGTGACCATAAATTGTACAGACTTTCAGCACATGATTATTTGAGGTAATGTGGTCGGTATTACGCCCATGCCGCTTTACTTCCCCAGAAAAATATCCGGTACCCATTTAAGGCTGGGTGAACTCGAAAGCCGTCGGTTGGGATCGAACCCTACCTCTTGTCTTTGTGTAGTCTAGTTCACTAACCCCTGAGCTATGGCAGCTCCAGTTGAGACTGAGCGACCAACAAATGATACCATTGTCTTCACCTCGATTTGAGTCTTTAGTGTCCTTCAACACAATCTCAGCTGCATATTTATTTCCGTTAATACTTTATTTATACTTTGACCTATTTCTAATATCTTTGACCAAATTTCGGGTGTTCCTAAATCGACAATAATTATATCAACATTGCAATATCTACTTTTCTTACAAATATTTTAAATGTTCTCAGTGCAATATCTACTTTTCTTACAAATATTTTGAAAAGTTCTCAGTGCATTATTTCACATTTCTTACAAATACTTCGAAATGTTCTCAGTGCATTATTTCACATTTCTTACAAATACTTCGAAATGTTCTCAGTGCATTATTTCACATTTCTTACAAATACTTCGAAATATTCTCAGTGCATTATTTCACATTTCTTACAAATACTTCGAAATGTTCTCAGTGCATTATTTCACATTTCTTACAAATACTTCGAAATGTTCTCAGTGCGTTAATTTCTTTCCTTACAGATGTTCTGAAATATTACAAGTGGATTTACTTTGTGTAGTTAATGGAGTGTTCTATCTGGAATTATAAAAGATGTGACACTTTTATATTTTCAAAATTATCAAATTATCGTCCTAGTAATAATCTAGTTGAACAAAATACCGATCGTCATGTGAGGTGACAAGCTGTGTACTTAGCTGTGTACTGTGTACTGTGAAATCTTTCACAAGTGCTGTACTCTTGGCCATCATAGTGATACGCTTTACTGCTTTGTTAGATTTGTCACAAAAAGATTCATATAATCTCCACATGAAATGCTTGTACTATCGTAATCGAGTAGTTCTTTAGGTAAATTAATTAAATTCAGGGTTTGTTTATATTATATTTTTGTGCTGAAAATGTTCTGAAATCTCATGGAGGAAAACTTAATTGATCTGGACATGCTGTCTGGTGTCAGTCAGAGTTTCTGCACTTATGATGATATGTTCTGGTTTCCGTTCATGATTACATCTGCATCAGGTTTTTAGGTATTATGATGGTGTGTTAACTATGTTAAATATAACAATTGCAATATATATTTTATTATATTGCCAATTATGATGGTTATGGTTATAGAAGGCTCCGGTATCACTGCAAACGAATTAAAACGTATAATTGCTCAACCGCCCGTGCAAGTAGAATCATCCGAATTACTATCTCATCTCCCAAACAAAGAAAAGTATCTGTAGACCCCATAATAGCAGTCTCAGCACACGCCAAAATACATAAGGCGAAGCCGCATAGAAAGTGAACACAGACATATGTTCTCCGTAATACCATATCATCATTCATCATAAACAATCAGAATATCGAAACACGTTTAAAAACGGATAAACGGCTGGGTGAACACAGCTCACGGTGTGCACAGAGCACTTAACTCAGTAGCTCCTACAACAAGCCGGACTTGGAATATGAGGAAACGGCAGCAAGAAACACTTTTCAGACATAGCCTTTAATTGTTCCTGCAGCCTATCCACCATATTGACCGGAAGTTCACGTCCTCCTCAAAATAATGATCGTCATATTTTTTATGTTTATGTATAGCGCTTGATGATGTTAGCACATCATTTTGACTCCAAATCCGAACATATGAATCACAGTTAATCGTCAGATTATCCCCGTCGCACATCAAACAACAGACTGCAAGATCTCCCTGCAATGTGAATTTGTGAAATTATAAATCCTTCCTGACTATCAAGAACCTCCGAGGGTCACCCCGGTGCTGCAAAGTCACGAACGAAACTCCATTTCGCCTTGCACTATTAGCGTACGGCCGTTTTAGGTTTATACAATCAGCCATTGTGATAACGTAGCACAAACAACAATTGCCAATTATGATATTTCCTCTTAGGTGAACGTATTTGAAAAGTTGTATTTGCTAGTTACTTCCGGTCCATATGGCGGATGGGCGGCAGTAACCGTTGAGGCACTGTCCGAAAAGTGTTCTTTGGTGCAATTTCCTCATATTTCAAGTCCGGCTTGTTGCCGAAGCTACTGAGTTTAGTGTTCTGTGAACACCATAAGCTGTGCTTTTTATCCGGATGCTGTTTTTATATACTGATTGCCTACGATAAATGATGATATCGTATGACGAAGGACAGTTCAGCTGCGTTCACTTTCGGTGCCGCTTCTTCTTATGTCTTTTGGCGTGTGCTGTAGTGGCTGTGATTGAGACTGCAGCTGTCTTTCTTTGTTCGGATATTCGATGAGATGTTAATTCGGAAGATTCAACTGGCACTGGCAGTTGAGAAATTACGAATTTGTATTCGTGTGCCGTGATACCGTGCCTTCCAATAACAATAACAATTTGCTAGTTTCCTTTTTGTTAAGAACGTTCCTGCAAAGAAACCCTTCTTTTGATTTTAATAATTAATTATATTTATTGGACATCCTATGTGCATGGAATTTTCTTTTACTTTCAAAAAAACGTTTTCATATTTCTATTTTCTAGTGACAAACTATGTTATAATCACTATTTTCGTAATCTTCGAAGCAAGACTTTATTTTCATACTGATTTTTTTTTAATGCTCTGTAAGATTTGTTGTTTTGTTGAATGTGTCCTTTATTGAAGTGTCATGTTTCTGTACTTTAATAATTAATGATGTTGTTGTTATGACCATTATTAAATTATTATTCTGTCTTAGATACTACTTCTTATTGACATTCAAAGAGGTACAGTGACGTGTATATGTTAATTGTATATGCGTACGTGTTATGTAATACTATACATTTTCTTTATATGTTTCTTGATAACATATATATTAAAATACATATATTCTATGTTGGCTCTTTAATAATTGAAAGTATGGTTGTGGAATTTAATAATATATTACTTAGTTTTCGCTGTACTTATTCCATTCAACCATCCATCCTTCCATCCATCCATCCATTCATCCATCCATCCATCCATCCATTCATTCATCCATCCATCCATCCATCCATCCATCCATTCATCCATCCATCCACCCGTCCGTCCGCCCGTCTGTCTGTCTATATCTCTATCTGTCTGTCTAGTTTTCTATCTACCCATCCACCTATCTGTCTAACTATGCTTTTGTTTGTCTATATAGTGCAAATACGTTTTTTTTTTAAATGTAAGCTGAAGACCTAGGTAGCATTGTGTGAAAAACCAGCCCACTAGCTACCGACGTTCGGACAACCTGTGTTCGATTCCCGCTGCAAGCAGTGAATTGTACTCGTCGTTGGAAAAAAAAATAACCCGCTGGCAGAAATAGGTAACAGGGTTCATACTCTGAGAAAGTGCTAATGGGCACCTCGCTCGTGAGTTACGATGCTTGAGGCGACACTAGACGGTAGTCTCCGAACCCCTTTGGATATACAGCTGATCATATATGGTTAGATAAACCAGCGTGCTATGACGCCGATTCAAGTCATGTACCTTTACCTTTGCCTTTTTTTAGGCTAATGTTATTGCATTTATTGTATATTGGCTTTGTTTGTCTCAGTCTGTTTTTTTCATTGAATATGTTTTGCACTTTACAGTTCTGTGTATCTACTTTCAATATCCGTTTGCCTGGGAGTGCTTCCATAACCATTTGAGACAATTTGTTAAGCGTCCATTTAGAATAAGGTTCCCATCTGTAGATGTTGTTTCCGTTATTGAGATTGGAATCCAATTATGAATTCTGTACGAACCTAGTATAACTATTTTTTTAAAACACACTTTATTTCATTGCCGTTCTCTTTACTGTTTTTTTCTTCAGTTTTCCTTCATGATGAGTAAAAAAAAACCACTTCTTTACCTTTTTTTGTGTCCAAATGCTGATTAGCCATAATATATTATAGCAGTTGTCTTGGGATACTATATGGTTTTGGTCTGTTGCACGTCCTTGAGAAACGTTCAGGATTGGTTGAGCTTCTGATGTCTTCACTTTAACCTTTTCCTTGTCTTCATTCCTTTCGATTCTCTGTGAAACTTAGCGCATCAACAAAGCCGTCCTCTTTCGTGCCATTCTCTTAAAATTGCTCAATCCGTGTCAGTCTTTGCAAATCGTGTATCACCATAAATTGAATAAACATGTTACTACAAAGTAAAGTATCCTCTTTTCTACGTTAGTTAGAATTAATTGTTTGACACTCCATTTTGGTTGATTTCTCTAACATTAGTCTCATTACTATATTGATAAATCTCCGTTCCGCTGATATTTCTTATCTTTTCCGTTTTGGAAGATCTTCGTTTTCATTTTTCTGAACTGCAGTTATCTTGTCAGTACGATACATGTGAGAGTTGGAAGTTTACTGCCTGTTGTTTCGCTTTCTTTTTTCTGGTGGACTTAAGCACTCAAATGAACTAACAGTTATCAATTAATATACTAAAGTAGCCATGTTCTTTGCTATTCTTCAATAATTCTTCATTACATCAATCTTCTCTGTTATTCCTTGCTCATGCTCCATTTGAACTAGCAGGATTTGTTCAGGACAACGACAGCTAAAATAATTTTCACAAAGTTAATGTTTCTCACACTAATTTATAGAGAATTGAATCCGGTGCATCCGACGGAGAATCTTCCCTCATTGTCAACGTTTATTTATTAAGAAGCCACAAAGCCATTTCATCAGGATAAAGTCTTATTTCATTTTTTGTGTGTGCTTGATTTTGGCTAGCGATATATCCACCTTATCCCTCACTGTTTTTTTTGTTGGTAGATATTCACACAACAATACAACTCGTTTTTCTTTCATTGTTAATCTTTTCCTTTTATTAAATGATGTATACATCTTTTTTCCCCCTTCTATTTGAATGTCTTCCCTATTATACAAGATAACTGTTTATAACATTTTAGAAAATACACCAAATCTTCAGCATGCAATTCAATGTGCCCATTTGTATATTCTTGCATTTCTTTAATTTTTAATTTCCCAACTTCTCTATCCCCTTCTTGAGCAATCTTTTCCTCTCTCTCTCTCCTCTCTCTCTCTCTCTCTCTCTCTCTCTCTCTCTCTCATATCCAAACTTTATCGTCCTGCTTGGAGTGATATATTCTAGATAATATATTTTTTTCTTAAGAAAAAGAGGCATGAGCTTGTCTACATATAACGAATTCTGTCGTTTCTTGTGGATGTTGCTTATTATTTTTTTCTACATTATCATAACTTTCCGACGTTTGCTTTTTTTTGTATTTATTCAATTTCCATCAAAACTCGTGATCTTCATTTTTCATCTTTTTGACAGTCCTAGCACATCGCTTAACACATTTCTCACTTCTGTAGCTGTGTGGCCCCGGACTCACTTGATCGTACACTTGTTGACTCAAGAAAACCTGCAAATATTTGTACAATCCAATCTCTTCCACTCACGGACAAGTTACTCTACGCTAAAACTGTTAAGAACAAAAAAAAAGTAATATGTTTGTCGCTAACATTTGTTTTTATTTTGGAGATTTCTCAGTTGAACAATTTTACTTTTTTTTTTTAAACTCGTCTACAACTGACGTTTCCAATTTATTTATTTGTATGTTGTATGCATTTGATAAAGAGAAATACATTTATTCATAGAAAAACAATAAATTCATTTGCCAAATTCCTTTCCCCCGTTCCTTCTCCGCTCCCCTCTTCCCAAAAAAACAGCGACAACTAGTCTATGTGCTTAGCATTTAGGAACAGCCAACAACTCTATGTGTTTAGCGTTTAGGAACAGCCAACAACTCTATGTGTTTAGCGTTTAGGAGCGGCCAACAACTCTATGTGTAGGAACAGCCAACAACTCTATGTGTTTAGCGTTTAGGAGCAGCCAACAACTCTATGTGTTTAGCGTTTAGGAACAGCCAACAACTCTATGTGTTTAGCGTTTAGGAGCAGCCAACAACTCTATGTGTTTAGCGTTTAGGAACAGCCAACAACTCTATGTGTTTAGCGTTTAGGAACAGCCAACAACTCTATGTATTTAGCGTTTAGGAGCAGTCAACAACTCTCTGTGTTTAGCGTTTAAAAACAGTCAACAACTCTATGTGTTAAGCGTTTAGGAACAGCCAACAACTCTATGTGTTTAGCGTTTAGGAACATCCAACAACTCTATGTGTTTAGCGTTTAAAAACAGTCAACAACTCTATGTGTTTAGCGTTTAGGAACAGCCAACAACTTTATGTGTTTAGCGTTTAGGAACAGCCAATAACTAGTCTATGTGTTCAGCGTTTGGGAACAGCCAAGCATATATCGTCACGTCGTGGGAAAGTAAAGTCTTATCACGGGAAAAAATAGTTAGTGTGCAAAATTATATAGGTCACAGTGAGTGATTTCTAGGACTCCGTGAAATAAAGCTTGGTGCACGTTTCGGTGTTAGTGGTGTACACTTACAGTGCAATTACAAGTGGTTTGCAGTATTCATGCTGCTGTGCATTCATAATTAATTTGAAAAGTGCCATAGGCGAGATTTATGAGGAAGAAATAGAAGATAAGCGCGGAGAACTAACTATGGTAAACGCATGGGAAAACGTAAAAAGAGTAAAGTACCCCCGTCACGCCAAATGGCGTATACGGAAATATGGTGTTAGTGACCCTATATTTTACAGACCTTCAGCACATGATTTTTAGGGTAATGTGGCCAGTATTACGCCCGTGCTGCTTTACTTTCCCAGAAAAAAATCCGGTACCCATTTAAGGCTGGGTGAACCCGGTGGCCGTCGGTTCGGATCGAACCCTACCCCTTGTCCGTGGTAGTCCAGTTCACTAACCACTGAGCTATCGCGGCTCCCATGGGAAAACGTAATTATTTAAATTGAAATTATCAAAAGCCTAACAGAAATATCTTTTCTTCACAATATCAAGCCTGAAATGATAGCAATGAGATATAGCTATGAACATTAGCTGTTGTGATGACTATATTAGCTATATGAAAACATTTAAACGTTTACTGGAACACTATATCAGCTATATGAAAACATTTAAACGTTTACTGGAACACTATATCAGTTTTATGAAAACATTTAAACGTTTACTGGAACGCCAAATCAGCTATATGAAAACATTTAAACGTTTAATGGAACACTATATCAGCTATATCAAAACATTTAAACGTTTACTAGAACATTTTATCACGCATTCAATTTTGCTACCACCAAACTGAATTCACCGGCAATTGCCACAGAAGTAGCCATCATGTTACCAGCCCTGCATAAGACAGTTTCATACGTCTTCTGCATCTTAGTAACAAGTTTATTCAAGCAACAAAGACTGCAAGAATATTCCAAGTTTAAAACCTGCGTTGTGCAGAATATGTGGAACACCATTCGAGAAGTAAATCTGTTTCCGCACAGACTTGTATTTAGACCAGTGCTGTCAGTTCGCCAAAAACAAGTGCGCTTATGCAGACAACATATGGCATAACCCTATCATCAATGGAGACACATGGTATTCTCTAATGAGTTGAAATTCCGATTGCAATGCAATGATGGGCATAGTTTGATACCTAGACACCAAGGAGAACGTTGTGCTGACAAGTGTGTGTAACATAAAAGCAAAATGAGAGGAGACTATGTAAAGGTTTGGGTCTGAATTTCTTTCACAGCCAGAACGAATCTCGCCGTCATCAATGGTAACCTGATGGGTTTTTAATACAGATATGAAATCATCACACCAAAAGTAGAGCCTTTCCTCACGGCACTAAGATCCAATTTTTTAAATTTTTTTTTTCATGTGAGTGTTACATTTACTTTATTTTGTATCTTTCTCTCGTGAAACATTCACAAACATTATCGAGACACTTGCTATGTTATATTTTCAGCCATAATTTGCAAAATTCCACTTCATGTCATCTATTAAGTCAACCGGTTTATCTATACAGAGTTGCACACTAACTGTTCTCTGTGAGTTTATTGTACGCCTTGACTTTCTTTTGTCTATGACAATTATTATATTTTCTGTCATATTTGTCTTTAGCGCTATAGAAGAAATGACACATTTTTTGCTAAAGTTGTTTATTGTTCATGAGACATTAAGTGTTTGTTTCTGTGGCTGTTTAATGTTTATAGAAAGTGATGTCTACTAATTACTGTATCTTTTTTTCTCTCTCTCTCTCGCTGATTTAACAATTTTTGCGTTATTACATTTAAAAAATAATGCATGAATGTTTGACAAATATGAATGCTCCTGCTAGAGATCAATGACTGATCACATAAATCAGTAACAATGATCAGAACAAAGAAAGCTGGGGTAGAGTACACAAAGATAATGACATAAACTAAGTAACACCTTTCGTTAGGTAATGCCATTATACATCTCAAACACTAGTAGTTAGTTATTGCTTTAAAATATCTCTTTTTAATAACGATTTTCAATCCTACACATTTACACACTTCTCAGCTTTCTATCCACGAAATGGAATTGATTTCACCTTTAGAAATGTGTTGCTCTAATGGCCAAGTTCGACTGAATGATGAACCTTAAGAAATTCTTAGAAATTACTCTTTGAGATCGATAAAACATCAACGAATTAACAAGACATTATCTACTATTACTTTTCCTGTTTTATAATGACATCTTTTTGGTACATGAGTAAACATGAAGCTACTGTTCTGTTCTATTATATTCATGGAATCAATTTAACTGTATTCGGGAATTTCCCCATATCCAATGCACCACATGTCACAGCACCCCCATAAGCGCTTTGGCAAATTCTGTTGACGGGATCGATTATCGTGCAGCGCTAGTGGGCGGCACAGGCGACAATTCCAAACGACTTCCATCGAAAAGAGAGCGCACAGTCACCTTCTCACTCGATTTTCCTCCGAGACACACATATAAAACATATTGTTTAAGTGATTTCTACAAAAACAGGGCAACATTCAGCCATTTTGCATTGTCAGTTATGCCGTTAGTAAGGTCAAACTCCAAAGCGAGCCAAGTCAGCTACATGGGCAACAATATCACACGACATCATCGAGAAAAAACGCTCCCGCAGCCAATTCCAACTCCATATCACTTGAATAAATCGAAAAAAAGACATCGAAACCAGTCAAAACACCGACAAACGGTTTCAGTGATGGTATTCCCTCAAGGACTCATGTTCGCCATCATCCCGGAAGAAGTTAACTAATGCCAGCATATGCCAGTGGACAAAATTATCATTTGATTGGGAGTTTACCATCTTCACTAGGAAAAAAAGACAACAACCTTTTTCCAGTTTAGTTGCTCCAAAAAGATTAACTAATTAACGTTACGCAACCTAGTGCGGTTACTTTCAAAGAGAAATTTTGTAATCGTTGTAAACAATCATTCACAACAATCGCGTTATATCCTAATTTAAAAATCGACAAGATATTTATTGATAGTTACAGGGGTCGCAATAATGTTCCGACAGCGATCGTGGTTGCTGTGCTGATGGTTCATAAACACTGCGGCCACTGTGCTGCGTAAATGCAATAATACAGGAAGAGGGTTAACAACACTTGCAATGTTTTCCTTGAGGTTGTTCTAATAGTTGAAATGTCACAGAAAACACACTGTTGAAGACGATATCAAAGCGTTGGCAGAACGGTCGCTTTCTTGTATTGTATAGACCATTTTGTTGTGAGCATGAACCTCATTCAAAGTTTCAATAATTCACGTTTTAATCTTAATGGCTAGTTTCATAAATACACTTTTTATTGTGATGTCATAAACTGTTCAATAAATATATTTCCATGTTGAATGTATCGAATGTTCGATTTATTATTTTTTTAAATTGACATAAGTTGTTGTGACCTTCCTTTCTCCTCTATGATTACGTAATCATCATCATCAAGTACCGGGCCTGCTGGCGTAGGTGATCATGTCTCCCCACAACTTTCGATCTCGACAGTTCTTTATCATTTATGTTGTTGACATTCTACCAAGCCATTCTCTTAAGCTGTTTGGTATTTTCTCTCTTTGCTTCCCTTTATCTATTCGTCCCTCAATTATCCCAGTTGTTACAATATATTCCAGTTGTTCTCTCCTCATTACATGGCCAAAAAATTATTGTTTCTTCATAATATTGGAAATTAGCTCTATTTTTGTTTTGACCTCTTTCAGAACATTTTCATTACCCTTCTAAGCTGTCCATTGTATTCTCAACATTCTTCTGTAAAACCACATTTGTACAGACTCCGGTGAGTTTCTTGTCTGTTTGATTGTATAGTATCTTCCTCATTTTTTTTTTAAATCTGCTTTTGCCTGAGTCATTCTGCATCTCACCTCTTTTGTACAAATTCCGTCCAAGGCTAACAAAGTTCCCACATATTTAAATTCATTTACCTGTTTTAATATTGTTCCACATGTCTTTATTTTGCACTGAGGTCACGTCTTTTTGTTGTTGTTAATATTACCTCTGTCTTTCTGCTATTAAGGCTGAGTCCCTTATTTTTGCTTTCTTTCACTTTAATGTCCAACATTTCTTGTAACTCATTTTCACTCTTAGCGATTAAGACTGTATCATCAGCATACCTTAGATTATTTATATTATGACCTCCAATTGTTATTCCAGGCATGTCCCTTATGGATCTTAAAATAATCTCACTATAAATATTAAACAAATCTGGTGACATCACAACACCCTGTTTTATTTGTTGAAACATTCCCAATTGGTTTCCAGTTCTTATGGACGCAGTTTTTTGCCAGTACATGTTCTTTATTCTTAGTTCTTTGTTGTCTACGTTTTGTGCTTTTTAAAATTTTGATTATTTCTTGGTGCTTTACTTTGTCAAATGCTTTGGTGTAATCTATGAAACATAGGTATAGATCTGTTTTCACCTCTATGGCTCTTTCCACTAAAGATCTTATGATATATATGGCATTGCTCGTTCTTTTACCTCCAACAAAACTACACTGTTCATCGCTAATTTCTGGACTGATTTTGTTTCGCACTCTTCGCATGATGATTCTTAGTAATATCTTAGTCATATGACTCATAAGGCTCAGTGTGCGACGATCATCACATTCAATCGCACCCGATTTCTTTGGTAGGGCTATGAATATTGATTTGAGCATGTTGTCTGGTATATATCCGCTGTTGTAGATATCATTCAATATTTTTGTTATTATTTCTATTCCAAAATCACCCATGGCTTCAATCTATTTTTTAGTTATATTATCTGGTCCAGGAGCTTTTCCTGCTTTCATATTGCGCAAGGCGTCTTCCGCTACTTCTCTGAGTATTTCTGGTCCTTCTCAATTATCCTTAATATTTACTTCTGTTCGTTCATCATTATAAAGATCTTTAATGTATTCTGTCCATCGTTCCCCTATGATTTCTTGTTCAATCAACAGGTCTCCTTCCTTTGATCTTAAACATCCAGTTTTTGATTGCGTTTTTCTTTCCTGTTAATTCTTAAATGTGTTTGTATATAGCTTTAGCATCTCCTTTTTGTTGCATTTCAAATTCTTGGCATCTCTCTTTTAGCCATGCTTCTTTTGCCTCATTGCATTTTATCATAATTTCTTTATTTAATCTCTTATACTCATTTTTATTTTCTTTATTTCTTCTTCCTGTATCCATTAGCTGCAAAATGTCATCTTTCATCCATTTCTTACTTGAATTTGTCCTCAGTGGTGGTATGAATTCTTTTGATGTTTGTTGCATTGATTCTTTTAGCATTTCCCACTGTTCATCAATGCTTTGTATCTTAGCTATTGCATTGTACCGGTTCTGAATTGTGATTTTATATTTGTCTTCCAGCTTCTTGTCTGATTTGAGTAAATCAAAATTTATCTTGATGTTACCTGAGGCTCGTTTTGTTGTTTTTAATTTTACTCTAAGCTTTCCCACAACTAGTACATGATCACTATTGCAATCTGTCCATGGTCTAGTTTTCACACACACCAGACTGTTTCTAAATCTATTGCTTATCATTATATAATCAATTTGATTACGTGTGTTGTCCCCTGGGCTTTTCCATGCCCACAGACGTCTTGGATGTTGCTTAAACCAGGTGTTTCCTATCATCATTTTGTGTTTTCTTGCCCAGTCAATAAGTTTCTCACCTCTTTCATTCCTCTCGCCTAAGCCATAATGACCAACTACTTCCTCAACTCTTTCCTTTCCTACTTTTGCGTTAAAATCCCCTAGAAATATGGTGTTTTCATGTGGTTTGCATTAATGAAGTGCCTCATTTAACTCGTTGTAAAATTTATCAATTGTTTCCTCTAGACTGTCTGCTGTTGGTGCATAAACTTCTATAATATTTATGTCCATTGGCTTTCCATTCAATTTCACTAAAAGGACTCTGTCAGATATTGGGTAAAAGCCTTTCACTGTTCTTGCTCTTGCTGCATCCAAGATGATGCCTACTCCTCTTTGGTGTTCAGTACCTCTAGAATAAATTATTTTAGGTTTATCAGAATACATCTCCCCTGATCCGGTGTATCTCATTTCGCAAAGTCCCAGTAATTGTAAACCCATTCTTTTCATTTCTTGTATGATGTTTTCTAGCTTACCCTTCTGCATGATTGTTCTCACATTCCAAATACCTATCTTTAGAGTTTGTTTTATCTTTATTTTGCTTACAATAGCTTGATGACGATCGGGTATCACCTGTAGCACACGATGTCCCCTACCGAACAAGGGTTTTCCATTGGAATTCCCCTTAACGTTGTTGTCGTGATTTCTATTGTTGTGGCGATTCCTGATTGTACAAAGAAGTTACGACGGTGGTTTTCTGTTGCCTTACGTCGGTTTCTTTACGGTTGGCTTCGCTAACCTTTGACTAAAAAGTCTCACCCACAAGGCAGTGGGGTTGTTTTACTATGGGGTACCCTCTCTTAGCCTTTTACTCTCCCGAGCTTACCTGCAAGGCAGCAGGGCAGCCACAGGTTGTACTGTTTACTGCATACAGTAGCAGGTAAAATTACCCGACTTGACACCAAGACATGAGTACGTAAAGTGTTCTATTAATTATCATCCAAATACGTTACAATCATCCTGTCAAATATTATGGTGTGCATTCTTAATAGCATAAAAGTCGTCACAGAAAAAGCAATAACATTCAGCTATAATCTATATTATTTTAATGCTCAATGTTCTATGTTCTATGTTAATAGAAACTTCAATCATTGTAATAACAACACTTCCATAAGACATCATCATGTACCACACGGGTTGGCTTCGGCGCTTACATTTTTCAATAATTCTCAATATAATTTATCAATAATTTTAATTTGTTTGTCTATTGTCCATGATACCTTTCCCTTGGTCACACATGACTCTATACAGCACCGACAAACTCTCTTTCTCACTATTAACATTGCTTTGTTGCAAAGAGGTTTTTCATTTTTTGAAACACTACATTTTGTCCTTTGCGTACAGAGGACAGAGTAAGCCATATTCATTATTATGATGACACTTAATCGTTAAGCAATGAATCATATATGTCTATACAGACATCTCCTTCAACTCCCATCCTCCAGTATTTTCAACAGCATGGCCGAGTTTTAAAACTATAACCAAGATATTTCAATCTAACTTTCAAATCGATCTCACCCAACGAGAGAGAGAGAGAGAGAGAGAGAGAGAGAGGAGAGGGGGGTAGGGAGAACCTAAAGGACACTGACAAATTGTCCACATCATTTTACAGGCATAAACTGACTGCTTTTGTACACTAACTTCGGTTATTGTTGAAATCAAATTGCTTCATTAAATGTTCTTCAATCTTCATGTTAGCAAACAGCTTGCAAATATAACACTTGTTTGGAAATATTGCTCAAGTAGAGGAGTGATGTCAATACAATCACTATTCAGTGGGAATAGATACCTCATAATCATCATTATCCAGTGCCATCTCCGCATCGAAGATTGGCTACCATGGAGTGTCATTCTACTCTGTCTCTTGCTTTGATTGTGCAGATTGTCATAGCTGGTTTGTCCATCTTTTGATGTTACTCGTCCGTGTTAGTCATGTTCTGCCTCTGTCTCGTTTACCTTGTATTTTCCCCTCCAGGATTACTTTTAGTTGGCTGTTGTGTCTTTTAATATGACCCAAAAATCGCATTTATCTTGTTTGAATTGTGTTAAGTAGTTGTATTTTCATTTTTAGCTGTTTTAAGACTTCATCGTTTGTTTTCTTTTCCTTCCATCCAATTCTACCTTTTCTTCTATATATCCACATTTCAAAGGCTTCAATTTTCTGTTCTGTTTTCTTGTCTAATGTCCATGGTTCTGCACCATATAAAAATGTTGAGAACACATAACATTTAACAATAAATACCTTGTTCAGGAAAATGCTATGATTGTATTTGTTTCCCTTCAAATACACTTAGACGAGTTTGATCTAGGTTTGAACTTTGTGAAGAATGTCAGTTATCCCATAGAGTAATTAAATGTCAGTGATTAATTAATTATTCAGTTGAGATTTCATCGTCTACTTTAACAACTGCGCAGCCTAGACTTGCAAACTTTGGCAAAGAAAAAACGTTGCAACAACTCACTGAAGAACTCAAGGAGCACAACTAAACACGCAGTTTACTTTTAGTCGTCAACTGCACACAGTCCTCGTACCAATGTTTTGACATTATTATTCATCAGAGAAAGCGGATAGAGTGAGACTGATGCCGCGCAACTCTTCCTCATATAGATCTATTACAAGCAAACGCAGCTTTGACAAATACATGCCCTCAAAGAGAGCTCAAGACTCAAATTAGTTAATTGTGTACAAAAAAATGATGACACGTGGTCTTCGATAGCTCCGGTAAACAAACGTAAGATCAAATTAACTTAAGTGACCATAAATAGTAATGTGTATGTTTGCTGATATTTTAATATGTCGCCGTTTAAACAGATACTACACTGATATCCCAAAGTTGTCACTTGGTACTCGTACTCGTATCAGTTGTTACAAGGAAATGTAAAAGACACCCAATACGTGTTAGTTTCTACATTCTTGTCCCCATGACCATGAGCCTCTTTATAAATGTTGACAGTATCACGCCAGACCGCCCCAATTTACCCGAGAGATTCTATAGTAAACATTTTCAAAGGTCTGCCCTGTAAACTGTACTGATCTGGAAAAAAAATTCGCCTTTTTTATATTTGAATTCCGGTCACCTTGATAGCGGACGCGTACATGTATGACACTTTTCGTCTTGTCAGACGGTCTAGTGTAGGCTATTGTGTATAAGGCCCTTTTCGTCTTGTCTGACGGTCTAGTGTAGGCAATCGTGGATTTTTGTATTTTCGAGGTTTTGTTTTTGTCGAACAGCTTGTCTCGTGGCTAATTCTACCAATGTTTGACAAGCACACACGCACGACCACAAAATGAACAAGTCAGACCCACTGATCCGCAGGGTTTTCCATCCTTTTTCATGAGTATAATGAATATTTCTCTCTGCAATAAAGACTCAATCAGGGTAGAATTGCAGACTCTCTCATGAAGTCAGCTGTCTGTTTAAGCGAATCGATTGCCCCATATAGTTTTTCTTCCAGGTAGGTGGGCGTGGACCACATTGCTCTTCTCAGGTCTGTGTACTGGGGGCAATCATGTAGAACATGTTTTGTAGTCATATTTTCCAGTGTACAGTGGCATAGGCTGGGTGTACCTATTTTGAATTTAGTGAACATGTGATTCCTCATTCTATTGTGGCCAGTGCGTAGGCGAAGTATGATGACTTGATCCCTCTTTGATAATTGGTGGTATCCGACACTCTAGTTATGCTTTGGGTGTTCTCGTTTCCATTTTTCATGGAACTGATCCTTGAGGATGGATTTGGCTTCATCATAACTGAGCGGATGGTTCTCTTGTGGTAATCTCCCTCCCTCTTTAGCTAATTTGTCTGCGCGTTCGTTCCCGTGTATATTACAGTGTGATGATATCCACTGAATGACTACTCTCTGCAAAGTAATTGCATAGTTGGTCCAGGGTTGTTCTCAAGTCATCTAGTTCATTGTTCATGTGGCTTTTTAGAGCTGATAATACTGACAGTGCAACAGTCAGAATCACCAATTTATTGTGCATGTTATTTTTGTGTTGAGTAGCCAGTGTTGCAGCATCTCTGATGGCCTCAGTTTCTGCTTTAAAGTTGTTTGAGAATTTTCCAGTAGCTATTGATTTGGTGATCTCGTCCTGATTATTTAGCGTCAAGAACACACCTCCCCCTCCATTTCTGGTGGCATTTGTAGCAGAGCCATCTGTGAATATGTGGGACCAATTGTCCTGTGGGTAGGGATCGTGTATGTGTTTTTCAGATACGTGTTTTCTTTCTGTGTCTGATTGGGTGCCTTTTTTCATGATTCCTGTTATATTTTCCTTAAGTTGTGGTATTTTATGCTTTGCATATTGAGACATATCAGATGGGCCCAAGGGTTTCGAAATTGTTTGGGAAAGTACTGGGTCACCAGTAGTTAGTTCATTGGCAATTGCAGTGAAGTTGCTCCTCTTTAGTAGTACAATTCCGGAACCATTTATTCTTTGGTGCATGGGGTAGCTAAGGAGCCTTCTATATTTCTCCGCTTGTTGCAATACTTTAGTGACCCGTCTGTTATCTAAGGGTTGTAAACCTGTTACTGTTTCTAGAGTCTTGATAGGTGTTTATTTCATAGCACCAGTGATGAAACGGACAGCTTGGTTCTGTGTTCTGTTAATGTTAAACTTTTGAGCTTCAATCCTTTGAGGGCAACATCTAATTCAGTTGGGGTAAAAATGGTCGTCTGATGCTCTTCTGGTGCTAAAGGCATGTGTTTTGCATCTTGGTTTTCCCGTCTTGCAGTATTCTGTTTGTCTATTAGAATGTTTATTCTACTAATGTTTTTGTAAGTCTCTATCAGTAGATTTGCTGCCCTTTTGTCTGTCAGGATGTTCTGGTTGTGTGCTAATGATTTTGGAGGTCGGCAGTTGTTTTCGTAGCTCAGAGCTTTCGCAAGTTTCCATAGTTTATGACCATTTTTGTCTAGATTAAGGCTCTCTGTTTTGTCTATCCAGCTCTGTCTTGCTGATATCATGACCTCACGTCTGTATTTGGCTGAGGCTGCTTTGTAGGCAATGTTGCTCTCTGTGCTGTATGATGTTTCAGCTAGTTCTCTGGCAGAGTCCAGTTCATCTTCTAGTCTCTGTATTTCCTTGCTCCAGTATGGCTTGTAGTTTCTTCTTGCTCCTCTAGGAATGGATTATGCAGCAGCTCTCAGGATTCCTATTGTTAACCGCTCGATTATATTATTGACCTTCTTTTCCTGGGTGCTGATAGGCGTAGTATATGCATCAGTGAGCCTTGCAAACTTTGCCCAATCTGCTCTCTTATAGTTCCAGCGGGGAAGAGATATTTGCAACGCCTGTTTGTGAGCAAAAGACCACTGAAAGTTTGACTGGTCTATGGTCACTATTTCCAAGTTGGTTCAGCACTTTTCTGGGTATTTTGATAGATATGTCTCAGTTGTAAATGCTAGGTCGGGAGTGCAAGTTGTTTTCCATCTTCTTGAGTAGAAGGTTGGGGGTCCTCCCTAGAGTTTATGAGGAATAGGTTGTTGTCTATTTCCCATTCTTCCACTTCTTCACCTCGAACATTGAACTCCTTATATCCCCATCTTTCAGAGTGGCTGTTAAAGTCTCCTACAACCAGACACTTTGATGGTGTTATTTCCATTGACTCCAGCTTCAGTAATTTGTCATTTGGACAGTATATATTATATATACTAGCGGAGTTAATGTATAGGTCTGTACCAATGATCTCTGCCTCTCCGTTTGTTACTACATCTATTATCACTACGTCATTGTTACTACATGTATTATAATGAATGAAGGTGTTACAATAAGCTGGAATTGGTATTACAGTGAAGATGTGAAGGATTTAATGCATTCCAACATTAGATATTTAAAATTTGATAAGCAATCGAAGTTGTTCGTTATCGATTTAAAATGGTAAACGTTAAGGAGTGAAGTTCACATTTAAAGTAAATGGAAGCGAATCTTTGATCCTTGAATGGAGAACATAGATCGGAGAGACTTCCGGTTTCAAGATGGCGCGGTCATGTTTGCGTCAACGTTCACTGTTACGTATTTTGTGCCGGAAAGATGGTTAATTCTATCTTTCCAATCCAGATCAGTGTATAGATAAAAAGTTCCACTGTTGGGAACTTCCCCGGTGAAGCGGAGTACATGCATGTGATCTGAAATCCTCTGCAGTGTGCGTGATAGTGTGTTCTGTGTTGATTGCAATATACGTCATCGTTGGAATACCGGTCAATATGACGGTTAGGCGACAGGAACCTTTAATTGCTGTGTCTGAAAAGTGTTTCTTGTTGCAGTTTCCTCATATTCCAAGTCCGGCTAACTGCAGGAGCTACTGAGTTAAGTGCTCTGTGCACACCGTGAGCTGTGTGTATCATCCATGTTGATCATGTTTCGATATTCCAATGGTTTACGATGAATGCTGATATCGTATGACAGGGAACAGTTGGCTATGTTCACTTTCTGTGCAGTTTCGTCTTATGTCTTTTGGCGTGTGCTGAGACTGCTATGATGGGGACTACAGCTACCTTTCTTTATTTTGGAGATGAGTTAGTAATTCGGATGATTCCACTGGCACGGACAGTTGAGCAATTATAGATTTTAATTCGTTTGCAGTGATACCGGTGCCTTCCATAACCAAATAAATCCATAACCAAATAACATAGATCGTCATGCACCGAAAACTGTATGTGTGTATTTATCAATAGCTTTATTCAGATTTGCGGTGGATTGCTTGCTGTGATTTGTTGTACCTGTACAACACTATATCTGTACTTGTAGTCGCATATTAGTTTATCATTATAAGATTGGGAAGGGTTGTAAAACAAATGGAGGCGATGTTAAAGGAACATGCCGCCCTATATTCCAATTATGTAAGTTCCTTCCCCGCATCCTAATTAATTGCAATTTAACCAACAAAAAATGAGCCAATCGACAGAGAAAAGACAATAAAGAATAATTTTATACGGTAGGAAGAGAGGAACTAAAAAAGCAAGATATGTGAAAATCAATCAGCTAAAATTGAGGGACAAGCTAATCGTCGTGATTTTTTGCTAAATGTAGCAGCTTTCTAGTTAGACGTGTTCAATAAGCGGCAATCAAGTAGTTGTTGATATTAATGACATGCTGAGAGCAGCAAGTACGACCAGCAGTAACGTTAAAGTGGCTATCAAGCGGGCTTCTCGAACCAAATTACCGAATTAGTTCTATTGTATAAAGTATTTTATCAGTTGACCTAGTTGAAAATAAGTACCTAGCATGTAGTGTTAGGACGAACATATCAATTGACGACGCGATACACGAGCATGCTGCCATCGCTATTACTTGTTTCTCTGTCTCGACATATGAGATGGTTATATAGTATTTCTTGTAGTTTGGACGGAATTAGATTCTTCTGTTATCGCGTCATGCTGTAAAGAATGTTACTATTTTAATGTTACTTATAACAATTGGCCTGCAATATTAACAAGTTATTATATACATTTCGTGAAATAAAAAGCATTTAATTGAATGCTAGCAGTAAACAAGCAGAATAGCAACACAATAAATAAATTAGCATCATTTAATAAGACCATTAGTAAATCACCACAAAGAGCTCTTTCTTCTTGTCTTTTTTTTCCTTCTTTTTTTCCTTCTTTCTTTCTTTTCATTATCTACTCTAACGCTTTGACGTGAAGAGATAAACTACTACAGTTGGCTAAGCATGCCAACGAACAAATACAAGAACAACTACTTTTTTCTACCTTTTTTATGATAGCAACAGGTAATACAAAACTAATAGCATGTGTTTGGATTGATCCGTTACAGTTCGCGACGGAATCGAAATATGTTATTGAGCTCTACCGTGGCAAAGTTTCTGATGAGGTTGGAGATATGTCAAATGATTAACTATAGATCGTGTAGCTCTGTTGCGCACTTTGTGCATATATTTTTTAAATAGCGTTTTTTTTTTTTACTGAATTTATCGAATGGTTATTACTCTCAAGAGTGCAAATCTAGCTACGGAATGTATAATATAGACCTCATTTCTTTGCGTGAGTAATTTGTTTGTCATTGACTTGCGCATATTAATTAAGTTCAGAGTTTATAAGGCTTAAAGTTGCTTATATTGGTCGAACGTTACATCACTTTCGTCAAACAGAGATACATTGAAAGCACATAGAGTGACCAGAGTTTTCACAACTGCCGGACGGTATGAATTTACAATCACAATCTTGATTGAATTTCGTCAACTAGCCTGTTTTGCCTATGACATCATAAAATGGTTTAAGTGAGAAAAAGAAAGTAATGGCGGTTTTCTTAGATTTATTTGTGCCTTCGACACTCCCTGGGAGCAAATGCTGCTGGAAATCTTACCAGGTTGAGTTAATGCATGTTTCCTAGAATTATGAATACATTCTTTAAAAAAAACACCATCATATTGAAAACAAACAATCTTCATCCAAGTATGTCACAATGCAAGAAACTTATCCAAATAAATATCAGCCTCCTACACTCTTCCTAATTAACATCTATCGCTTACAACATTACATCAAATACATCAACGATAATATACATGTAGCCGTCAACACGTTTCAGTCTACACTCAAACGACTTTGCAGTCTGGACGACTGCTGAACACATCAACGTATCTTATCTGCTCCAAAAACTCTGACGTAGGCAGAGAACTAAACAAAGAACTGGGATCTTAAAATAAATAACGCAGAATCCACAGCTACAGCTTCCTCATATTCCCCACAAAAAGGAAACAAATAAGTAAAGCTTGGAAATTATGCAACATCCCAAAGCACATAAGTAAACTTTGGAAATCATACAACGCCTCAAAGCACATAAATAAACTTTGGAAATTATACACCACCTCAAAGCACATAAGTAAACTTTGGAAATCATGCTACACCTCAAAGAACAAAAGTAAACTTTGGAAATCATGCAACACCTCAAAGCACAGAAGTATAGTTTGGAAATCGTGCAACAACTGAAACGTTTAAGCAAATTTTGGAAATCGTGCAACACCTCAAACAAATAAGTAACGTTTGGAAATCGTGCAACACTACAAACACATTCACAAACAGTTGTAGTCATCCTCAACTCCAAACTTAGTGGGAACCAAACGCAGCAAAGGTCCAAGCAAAGTTCATGCAAATATTATCTGCGATTACAAAAAAATCAACTAGTGGGTACATACTGCATAGCAAGCAAAGATGTCCTAAAAGAAATTTACATGAGAGTAGTCAGACGCCTTTTGAAATAAGCGTAAATTTCTAGCACGGGTATTGTCCTCTAGCCGAAGAAATGTTCACAATTGTCAGAGCAAAGACAATGGCACTTCACACGGACATACAAATGCTTAACAATCAACAGGTTCTAACTGAAAATCGTTACAATACAGAAATGCAAATCAGACAAATTCACAAGTCAAATGTACTTCAACAGTTCAACCCATCTCAGAACCACATATATGTAAAGATATTTTGGACATCTTTTTTATGTTTGCAAACAAAACGTAATAGAGAGGACTGCACATTAATGTTTGAGCTAGAACATGATAACAACCTCAGTGTGTAAGCATGTTCGGACCAAATGTTTAGATTCTGAACAGGTAACTGCACCTCCGAG
The DNA here is from genome assembly GCA_032433765.1 of Megaustenia siamemsis. Lineage (NCBI taxonomy): Eukaryota > Metazoa > Mollusca > Gastropoda > Stylommatophora > Ariophantidae > Megaustenia > Megaustenia siamemsis. The sequence continues at coordinate 150,729,143 of JAVIAB010000092.1, forward strand.
TTTATCTGGACAAAACAGGAATTAGTGACACTACAATATGTTATTGTCAACACCTACACATGCTTTAGAGCACATCCAGTTGAACTGTCAATCACTATCAATGTCTAAAGAACGATAATATGGTTCACACAAGCCCAGCACAACAAAACTTGGACAAGCGGGAAATACCTCCGGTGAACCGACTTCTTCGTGGCCCCGCGGACCACGTGGCCCTTGACTTTTAAATGAAAAGTAAAAGATTATCGCTGAAGACAAAGAAGAAGAAGAACTGAATAATGTCTTATATTGAGCGGTCATTACAGACATACTTTATTTACGCCTTGAGACTCCTCATGGAGCAAATGGTTGCTACCACACTCTGCCTACGGAACCGGTTGTGTGCTATCTTCTCTACTGAGCCCACAACCATCCTGCAGTCTTGCCTTCTGTCTCGACGTATCTTCTCCTTCTCTGCTAGGGCCTTCCACTTTTCCTATTTCCTAATTCGGTTCATTGACAATCTTACAATATAGTTTTCTTTTCTTCACAGTATGAGGTCATTTCTATTTAACAATTTTACAGAAGGAAGGACAGTCTTTCATTTTTAGTGAGACATAGAATCATACGAAAATCGAACATTTTACATAAAACAGCAACACTGTAGCTGTCTAATCCTGCCTTTTCTCTAATTCCTAATTCTCAGCAGTTTGTATGTGCTATTATGCATGTATATCAGGCATCAATAAAATTATATAAGGTAAATAAATCTCATATTTCAGGCCTAAATAAACTAATTACGTTCTATTTTTCTATTATTCTATTTATATACGTTTTATACATATACTTCCTTTTTTGCAAAAATCTATATTATGTTTATGAAAACCATATTTGATATGTATTTTTTTAAATGTCATTTCTTGTAAAAATACATAAAGTCTGGTTTAAAAAAACAAAAAACAATAATGAGTCTTTATAAAACTAAGGTGTGCTAAAAACTATATCAGATCTTTATAAAACTAAGGTGTGCTAAAAACTATATCAGATCTTTATAAAACTAAGGTGTGCTAAAAACTATATCAGATCTTTATAAAACTAAGGTGTGCTAAAAACTATATCAGATCTTTATAAAACTAAGGTGTGCTAAAAACTATATCGAATCTTTATAACAATAAGGTGTGCTAAAAACTATATCGGATCTTTATAAAACTAAGGTGTGTTAAAAACTATATCGGATCTTTATAAAACTAAGGTGTGCTAAAAACTATATCGAATCTTTATAACAATAAGGTGTGCTAAAAACTATATCGGATCTTTATAAAACTAAGGTGTGCTAAAAACTATATCGGATCTTTATAAAACTAAGGTGTGCTAAAAACTATATCGAATCTTTATAACAATAAGGTGTGCTAAAAACTATATCGGATCTTTATAAAACTAAGGTGTGCTAAAAACTATATCGAATCTTTATAACAATAAGGTGTGCTAAAAACTATATCGGATCTTTATAAAACTAAGGTGTGCTAAAAACTATATCGAATCTTTATAACAATAAGGTGTGCTAAAAACTATATCGGATCTTTATAAAACTAAGGTGTGCTAAAAACTATATCGAATCTTTATAACAATAAGGTGTGCTAAAAACTATATCGGATCTTTATAAAACTAAGGTGTGTTAAAAACTATATCGGATCTTTATAAAACGAAGGTGTGCTAAAAACTATATCAGATCTTTATAAAACTAAGGTGTGCTAAAAACTATATCAGATCTTTATAAAACTAAGGTGTGCTAAAAACTATATCAGATCTTTATAAAACTAAGGTGTGCTAAAAACTATATCAGATCTTTATAAAACTAAGGTGTGCTAAAAACTATATCGGATCTTTATAACAATAAGGTGGGCTAAAAACTATATCAGATCTTTATAAAACTAAGGTGTGCTAAAAACTATATCGGATCTTTATAAAACTAAGGTGTGCTAAAAACTATATCGGATCTTTATAACAATAAGGTGTGCTAAAAACTATATCGAATCTTTATAAAACTAAGGTATGTTAAAAACTATATCAGATCTTTATAAAACTAAGGTGTGTTAAAAACTATATCAGATCTTTATAAAACTAAGGTTTGCTAAAAACTATATCAGATCTTTATTAAACTAAGGTTTGCTAAAAACTATATCAGATCTTTATAAAACTAAGGTGTGCTAAAAACTATATCAGATCTTTATAAAACTAAGGTGTGCTAAAAACTATATCGGATCTTTATAACAATAAGGTGGGCTAAAAACTATATCGAATCTTTATAAAACTAAGGTGTGCTAAAAACTATATCAGATCTTTATAAAACTAAGGTGTGCTAAAAACTATATCAGATCTTTATAAAACTAAGGTGTGCTAAAAACTATATCAGATCTTTATAAAACTAAGGTGTGCTAAAAACTATATCAGATCTTTATAAAACTAAGGTGTGCTAAAAACTATATCGAATCTTTATAAAACTAAGGTGTGCTAAAAACTATATCAGATCTTTATAAAACTAAGGCGTGCTAAAAACTATATCGGATCTTTATAACAATAAGGTGGGCTAAAAACTATATCGAATCTTTATAAAACTAAGGTGTGCTAAAAACTATATCGGATCTTTATAAAACTAAGGTGTGCTAAAAACTATATCGGATCTTTATAAAACTAGGTGTGCTAAAAACTATATCAGATCTTTATAAAACTAAGGTAGGCTAAAAACTATATCGGATCTTTATAAAACTAAGGTGTGCTAAAAACGATATCGGATCTTTATAAAACTAAAGTGTGCTAAAAATTATATCGGATCTTTATAAAACTAAAGTGTGCTAAAAACTATATCGAATCTTTATAAAACTAAGGTTTGCTAAAAACTATATCAGATCTTTATAAAACTAAGGTGTGCTAAAAACTATATCGGATCTTTATAACAATAAGGTGGGCTAAAAACTATATCGGATCTTTATAAAACTAAGGTGTGCTAAAAACTATATCGGATCTTTATAAAACTAAGGTGTGCTAAAAGCTATATCGGATCTTTATAAAACTAACGTGTGCTAAAAACTATATCGGATCTTTATAAAACTAAAGTGTGCTAAAAACTATATCGGATCTTTATAAAACTAAGGTGGGCTAAAAACTATATCGAATTTATAAAACTAAGGTTTGCTAAAAACTATATCGAATCTTTATAAAACTTGTTAAAGCTTGCATACAACCTATCAGTTATGTATAAAACCATTTTAGGACCTTATAAAGTGAACCATGATGGCCTTGCAATATACGACTAAGCAATAAATAAATAAATTTGCTCCATATCCCATTTTTCTTGGCTTCTTCACACTTTGTTATCAACTATTACCACTGTTGACAACATCGTTACCAAATCCGTCTCTCCATTCAACTACAGCAGCCCCACCCATAAACCTGTAATTTTGTGAGTGGTGGTAATCGATACGCACGCACTACAGTATCGTACTATTTAACATCGATTCAGCCCGCAAGTTTTATGCTTTCCGGTTTATCTCTTCACAATCCTCCCACACGCAGATTTATAACCCTTGAACTCGATACAGTGTCTACTTTTGGTACAAAAATGTCGTTTGCTCGCCGTCTGCTTTTCTTAATTTAATTGTACTTGTTTTATTTTTCCCCCACTTTTGTCGATTTCCCTTCTCACCAGTAATTCACCATTATGGTCACACTATTATATTGTTGTACGATAAAGTGGTATTAATAGATATTTGCTTATTTTACTTGTTCTATATATTCTTTTTGATTTCGATGTGGAAGGAAAATGAGGATCTTTTGGCATTGCTCTTTGGTTCGAGCACAAGTCGCCCACCCGTAGCGACTCATATATGGCTGTTTGTGTCAGGATCAGTGGCAATAGCTCATCAATATATTACTACGTCTTCCTAGAAACATTTAACCAATCAGGCCAAAATATTAGAGATAGAAGAGGCAAATTAATCTTGAAAATACACATTCCACGAATAAGATGTGTTGGGCCTAAAAGCACAAATTTCTCGCTCGTCTATCTCCTGTGCATAACGTCAGTTATCTCATTCGCATATCTCCTGTGTATAACGTCAGATATCTCACTCGTCTATCTCCTGTGTATAACGTCAGATATCTCATTCGCATATCTCCTGTGTATAATGGCAGATATCTTGCTCGTCTATCTCCTGTGTATAACGTCATATATCTCCCTCGTCAATCCCCTGTGGATAAGGAAATATATCTCACTCGTCAATCTCCTGTGCACAACGTCAGATATCTCGCTCTCTATCTCCTATGTATAACGTCAGATATCTCGCTCGTCTATCTACTGTGTATAACGTCAGATATCTCGCTCGTCTATCTACTGTGTATAACGTCAGATATCTCGCTCGTCTATCTACTGTGTATAACGTCAGATATCTCGCTCGTCTATCTCCTGTGTATAACGTCAGATATCTCACTCGTCTTTCTCCTGTGTATAACGTCAGATATCTCACTCGTCTATCTCCTGTTTATAACGTCAGATATCTCACTTGTCTATCACCTGTGTATAACGTCAGATATCTCACTTGTCTATCTCCTGTGGATAACGTCAGATATCTCACTTGTCTATCTCCTGTGGATAACGTCAGATATCTCACTCGTCTATCTCCTGTGTATAACGTCAGATATCTCACTTGTCTATCTCCTGTGTATAACGTCAGATATCTCACTCGTCTATCTCCTGTGGATAACGTCAGATATCTCACTCGGTTATCTCCTGTGTATAACGTCAGATATCTCGCTCGTCTGTCTCCTGTGTATAACGTCAGATATCTCGATCGTCTGTCTCCTGTGTATAACGTCAGATATCTCGCTCGTCTATCTCCTGTGCATAACGTCAGATATCTCACTCATCTATTTACTGTCTATAACTTCAGATTTCTCGCTCGTCTATCTCCTGTTTATAACGTCATATATCTCGCTCGTCTGTTTCCTGTGTATAACGTCAGATATCTCACTCGTCTATCCCATGTGTATAATGTCAGATATCTCGCTCTCTATCTCCTGTGTATAAAGTCATATTTCTCGGCCGTCTAACTCCTTTGTATAAAGTCATACTTCTCGCTCGTTTCTCTCCTGTGTATAACGTTAGATATATCGCTCGTGAATCTCCTGTAAGGTAAAGGTAAAGTACGAGACTTGAACCGGCGTCTTAGCACGCGAGTTTACACCCATATGTGCTCGGCCGCCTATCCAGAAATGTTCAGAGATTGCTGTATAGTGTAGCCTCAAGCATCTCCTGTGTATAACGTAAGATATATCGCTCGTCTATCTCCTGTGTATAACGTCATATATCTCGCTCGTCTATCTCCTGTGTTAACGTCAGATATCTCACTCGTCTATCTCCTGTGTATAACGTCAGATATATCGCTCGTCTATCTTCTGTGTATAACGTCAGATATATCGCTCGTCTATCTCCTGTGTATAACGTCAGATAACTTGCTCATCTATCTCTTTGCGATCAAGACTCAATCAGAGTAGGATTCCAGACTCTCTCATGAAGTCAGCTGTCTTTTTAGGTGATTCGATTGCCTTATGCAGTTTCTCTTGCAGACAGGTTGGTGTGGACCACATTTCTCTTCTCAAGTCTGTGTATTGTGGGCAGTCCTGTAGAACATGTTTTGTATTCATATTGTCCAGTGTACAGTGGCAAAGGCTGGTTATACCTATTTTGAATTTGGTGAACATGTGATTTCTCAATATATTGTGGCCAGTGCGTAGGCGAAGTAAGATGACTTTAGCCCTCCTTGATAGTTGGTGGTATCCGTCCCTCTCGTTATGCTTTGGGTGTACTCGTTTCTATTTTTCATGGTTCTGACTTTTGAGGATGGATTTGGCTTCATCCTAACTGAGCGGATGGTTCTCTTGTGGTAATCTCCCTCCCTCTTTAGTTAATTTGTCTGCGTGTTCGTTCTCGTGTATATTGCAGTGTGATGGTATCCACTGAATGACTATTCTCTAGAAGTTATTGCATAATTGGTCCAGGGCTGTTCTCAAGTCAACTAGTTCATTGTTCTTGGGACTTTTTAGAGCTGATAGTACTGACAGTGCATCAGTCAGAATCACCAATTTATTGTGCGTTATTTTTGTGTTGAGTAGCCAGTGTTGCAGCATCTCTCTGAGGGCCTCAGTTTCTGCTTTAAAGTTGTTTGAGAATTTCCCAGTAGCTATTGACTTGGTGATCTCGTCCTGGTTATTCAGCGTCAAGAACACACCACCCCCTCCATTTCTGGTGGCATTTGTAGCAGAGCCATCTGTGTATATGTGAGAATAAGAGTTCTGTGGGTAGGAATCGTGTATGTGTTTTTCAGCTACGTTTTTTCTTTCTGTGTCTGATTGGGTGACTTTTTTTCATGATTCCTGTTACATTTTCTTTCAGTTCTGGTATTTTATGTTTTCCTTGAGGAGACATATCAGATGGGCCAAACAGTTTCGTTATTGTTTGGGAAAGTACTGGGTCTCCAGTAATTAGTTCATTGGCGATTGCAGCGAAGTTGCTCCTCTTTAGTCGTACAATTCCAAAACCAGTTATTCTTTGTTGAATGGAGTGGCTAAGGTGCATTCTATATTTCTCCGCTTGTTGCAATACTTTAGTGACCCGTCTGTCATCTAAGGGTTGTAAACCTGTTACTGTTTCTAGAGTCTTGATAGGTGTAGATTTCATAGCACCAGTGATGAAACGGATAGCTTGGTTCTGTGTTCTGTTAATTTTGCTAAGGTGTGATTTGGAAGCCATATCCCAGGCTGTGACTCCATACTCTAGGACTGATCTGACTCTTCCTACGTATAGTCGCTTTAAGATATTGCTATCTGCTCCCCAATCCGTTCCTGCCAATTTCCTAATAATATTAGTTCGTTTTCTGGCTTTATTTCTTGCCATGTTTATCTGATTTTTCCAAGTCATTCTGTGATTCATGGTGACGCCAAGATATGTTGGGTTTTGGTCAATAAGGAGTGTATGGTCTTTTATCTTCAAGTTTGCAGAGAGTGTGTTTCTTGATAGGCTGAAAATTATATATGTAGTTTTTTTTTCGTTAATTGGTAAGAACCAGGTGTTTGTCCATTTATCAAGTTCACCTAGAGCATCTTGCATCCTGGATCCAGCCACCGACATACTTTCCTCGCGAGCCCATAACGCCAGATCATCTGCGTATATTGCTGAGTGTATTCTGGGTGGAATTTACGATGTAATTTATGAAAATTAAAAAGAGTGTTGGGAACATGACTCCGCCTTGTGGGACACCTTGTTCGATTGTGATCTTTTTACTTAGTTGACCTTGAACTTGTACTCTGGCCGTTCTATCTGAAGGTATTGAGAGACCCAATTGAATAAACGACCCTGGATGCCAAGTCTAAAAAGCTTGTTCTTTAAACCCTCTCGCCAAACCCTATCAAAAGCCTTCTCCATCTCGATCCATACTGCCAGTGTGTGTTTCTTTTCTTGTAGAGCATCCTCTATTTCCTGTGCAATGTAGGTGATCAGGTCGTCAGTTGATATGTGCTGACGGAAGCCACTGTTGTGGTACGATTTGTTGTTTTGTCTCCAAATGCCACATAAGTCTTCTGTTAACCAGCCTTTCCATGAGTTTACTCAGGCAGCTCAGTAAGCTAATTGGTCTGTATCTACTTGGATCTAGTGGGTCTTTTTCACGCTTGAGGATGGGCACCATAATAGCTTCTTTCCAGATTGCCGGCACATGACCTCTCTTCCAGCTAGCATTTATTATTCTTAGAAGCTGGCCCTTGGCTTTCTGTACAAAAATAAACAGTCGCGTGAATACTGCCTGGACATACCAGACACGCCCTGCACGATAACTACTATAGGAGTCCAAAAAATTATAGCGAATGGATTTTAAGAATGGTTATCTTTGATTAAAATCAAAAGTTATGTTTAACGCTTACAATGTGATTAAGCGTCATGTCGTTAAGTCCATCTAGAATGCCAAAAAAAAGCTATAGTTCTAAATTTAAGCTTTAAGCAGATACAAATTCTCATTTGGTGGATACTTAATAATGAACATAACGATAGCAACAACAACAAAAAACACAAATGTGAACACCTAACTTGATGATAACTTACAGAAAGTTCATATGACGATTTTAAATGAAGGAAAAAGAACGAGTAAATTGAAGAAAAAAAACATAAATTATCCCATGAAGGACAGTTCTTTGTCGTGGGAATGAGGATAATACTCACCACGGACAGAAAATCAAGACTGGCCAGGACATCCTACACCCGAGCAAGACCATAGTCTGCTCTAGCAAGCCAAGAATAGCAATACCTTCCTACACTCTTACAAGACAAGTTTGCTCTAGCAAGTCGAGAATAGCAAGGCCTTCCTACACTCTAACAAGACCACTAAGCTTTAGCAAGTCAAGAATAGCAAGACCTTCCTACACTCTTACAAGACCACTTTGCTCTAGCAAGTCAAGAATAGCAAGGCCTTCCTACACTCTAACAAGACCACTTTGCTCTAGCAAGTCAAGAATAGCAAGGCCTTCCTACACTCTAACAAGACCATTTTGCTTTAGCAAGTCAAGAATTGCAAGACCTTCCTACACTCTTACAAGACCACTTTGCTCTAGCAAGTCAAGAATAGCAAGGCCTTCCTACACTCTAACAAGACCACTTTGCTCTAGCAAGTCAAGAATAGCAAGGCCTTCCTACACTCTAACAAGACCACTTTGCTTTAGCAAGTCAAGAATAGCAAGACCTTCCTACACTCTTACAAGACCACTTTGCTCTAGCAAGTCAAGAATAGAAAGGCCTTCCTACACTCTAACAAGACCACTTTGCTCTAGCAAGTCAAGAATAGCAAGGCCTTCCTACACTCTAACAAGAACATTTTGCTTTAGCAAGTCAAGAATTGCAAGACCTTCCTACACTCTAACAAGACCACTTTGCTCTAGCAAGTCAAGAATAGCAAGGCCTTCCTACACTCTAACAAGACCACTTTGCTCTAGCAAGTCAAGAATAGCAAGGCCTTCCTACACTCTAACTAGACCACTTTTCTCTAGCAAGTCAAGAATAGCAAGACCTTCCTACGCTCTAACAAGACCACTTTGCTCTAGCAAGTCAAGAATAGCAAGGCCTTCCTACACTCTAACAAGACCACTTTGCTCTAGCAAGTCAAGAATAGCAAGACCTTCCTACACTCTAACAAGACCACTTTGCTCTAGCAAGCCAAGAATAGCAAGGCCTTCCTACACTCTAACAAGACCACTTTGCTCTATCAAGTCAAGAATAGCAAGGCCTTCCTACACTCTAACAAGACCACTTTGCTTTAGCAAGTCAAGAATAGCAAGACCTTCCTACACTCTAACAAGACCACTTTGCTCTAGCAAGTCAAGAATAGCAAGGCCTTCCTACACTCTAACTAGACCACTTTTCTCTAGCAAGTCAAGAATAGCAAGACCTTCCTACACTCTAACAAGACCACTTTGCTCTAGCAAGTCAAGAATAGCAAGGCCTTCCTACACTCTAACAGGACCACTTTGCTCTAGCAAGTCATGAATAGCAAGACCTTCCTACCCTCTAACAAGACCACTTTGCTCTAGCAAGTCAAAAATAGCAATACCTTCCTACACTCTAACAAGACCACTTTGCTCTATCAAGTCAAGAATAGCAAGACCTTCCTACACTCTAACAGGACCACTTTGCTCTAGCAAGTCAAGAATAGCAAGACCTTCCTAAACTATAACAGGACCACTTTGCTCTAGCAAGTCAAGAATAGCAAGGCCTTCCTACACTCTAACAGGACCACTTTGCTCTAGCAAGTCAAGAATAGCAGGGCCTTCCTACACTCTTACAAGACCAGTTTGCTCTAGCAAGTCAAGAATAGCAAGACCTTCCTACACTCTAACAAGACAGGTTTGCTCTAGCAAGTCAATAATAGCAAAACTTTCCTACACTCTAACAAAACCAGTTTGCTCTAGCAAGTCAAGAATAGCAAAGCCTTCCTACATTCGAACAAGATCACAGTCTGCTCTAGCAACTCAAGAATAGCAAGGCCTTCTTACACTCGAGCTAGACCACAGTCTGCTTTAGCAGCAAGTCAATGTGCTGATGACGAAGGCAACTAGTCAAGAGGCGCACCACAGCAATCAGGATCACGTACAGGCGAGCGATAGATAGATTGAACAGTCAATTAAGTTTTTTTAAATAGCTAGGAACGTTTACTTAGGTATATTTCAACTGACAAGTCATAATTTTTTGTTCTGTTGTGTCTCTTAGAGTCAACATGTTTCTTCTGCCTCTGTGTCCACCAGACTAATAGGCTTATCTCTGTCGTGTGTACACAAATGGCGCTGTGGTTGCAAGCTGCCATGTCTGTTTCTTCAACATAATAGCCTCAACAGGGTATCGTGAGCAACAAAGTTCGTTTTTCGTTATTTGCTCATATTTTTCGGCATAAAATGTCGCTGTGGTCTCGCGGATATCGTTTGCTGACATTTAAAGAGAAATAGTAAAATGTGTCTGTTGTAGCGATGTAAACATTGTTTATTGTCGGGGAAGACGTTTAGTCACGTTGTAGCCATATAAAGTGTATGTTAATTGTAGCCATAAGAGGTTTGTTTATATTGCAGCGACACTAAATTTCCTTATGTTTTAACAACAAAATGTAAAATGAGCGGTGGTGATAGAATGTTGTGTACATGGAGAGTGAGAGTTGTGTGTAAGGCAGACTGAAGCGATGGCTGAGGAAGAGTTGTGTGTAAGGCAGACTGAAGCGATGGCTGAGGAAGAGTTGTGTGTAAGGCAGACTGAAGCGATCGCTGAGGAAGAGTTGTGTGTAAGGCAGACTGAAGCGATCGCTGAGGAAGAGTTGTGTGTAAGGCTGACTGAAGCGATCGCTGAGGAAGAGTTGTGTGTAAGGCAGACTGAAGCGATCGCTGAGGAAGAGTTGTGTGTAAGGCTGACTGAAGCGATCGCTGAGGAAGAGTTGTCAGGTGATCTGATACAATATATGTAAGGACGACTCTGTGAGACAACTGAATAAGACTTTACCATGCGTATTTTAATAACCACAAACTTTAGTTTTGTGTGAAGGCACGTGACTTATGTATTTTAATTGGCGTGAAACTTAAATAACTGTATAGACTAACAATATGTCCTAAATGGAAAATCGCAGAATACTGAATCAATAAAAGGAGGGAAATGTTACTATTTATTTATTGTCTTAATAATTACGTAAGCACAATAGTTCCAAGAAAACGTGCTGCGTTTATACTCGACGATCTAAAATTTACAATAAGTTATTGCCAGATAACAATTCCGCTGATGTTCGTGATTAATCTGATCTGCAGTCTTGCTGCCACAGTTGGATTTTGGAGTCAACATGCAGGTTGTCTAAATTCAAGAGAGCTGCAGTGTGAACGATGCGGGACGTGTGTTATTACTCTTTTAACACTGTCGGATTTTGTTGAGGTGATCTGAGCACTTATGAGCTTGTTGTTTGATTTGCCATGATGATAATTCGGCGACTAAAATAAACTGAACTAACAAGCAAGCGTTGTGGTCAGTCAAATGTGTGGCAGAGGTATAGTTATACAAATGTGATAACATGTTTCAGTTCACTACTTACACACAGTTTCACATGTTCAAATATAAAATAGGTTCTTTTGTGTACTTTCTATTGTCTCATTACTTGACAGGAGAATTTGAACATGTACTTCAACACTAAAATTCGACGCCAAATTCTAAGAACCTCAAGCTTACAGTAGTGACCACACATTGTGTTGTTTAGACTGACAATATCATTTCGACTAGCCACACTTAACACTGAACCCTTAAAAATGCCGACTTTAGGAGTCGCACCAGAATAAATTCAGTGTGAACGTGTTTATATTAGAACGAATAGCACGTGACATAAAAACAAACAGGAAGTGGCCATGATTACCGAACATTTTGTCCCACAGGTCTGGATCTAACGACGGAATTTAAAGGATAAAATCTGGACCGATCTCTGCCTGTTGATCGGGATGAAATACACGACAGAAAGCTACATGGCTCTCAGAACCGAGGAAGGAATTATTTACGAGATAAAGAACCGGTATCCTCACGTCAACATGAAACAATCTAGTTTGAAGTTACGTTCTTCTCATTTCAAAGATTTGTTAAGCGACATTTTTTTTTTTTTTTTTTTTTGCATTTACCAGCACATAGGATAAACATATAATCTATACAAGAACAAAATGGAAGACGAATAGAACTCCATGAGTGACGATCTGTTAGAAGATTGAACCCCTCAAGGTTACGGTAAAATTTGGAGAACAAATTGAAGACTGTGCCTGATGCACAAGCTAAGAACTGTTAAGTATAATGCAGTATATATAACATTCGGTTTTAGTGATCATATACACTGCAGTAAATTGAGAAGAATCACATTACCATAGGTAGTAAATAAAATATTATGCAGAAAACGTATTCAAAGAATTTCCAAAGCAGTTGACCAGCGCTAAAGAAGAAGCAAGATAGAGAACATAAACATATAAGCTTTATTGATATACAACTGACATGTATACTGAAGTACAACCACTCTGACAAAATAAATGTAACTTTTACTATTGGTTGGAATTTCCTGCAGGTGCATGGCTTGGGTAAAAGAGAAATTGGGGAGAAACTTATAAAGTTGTGCATCAGACAGCGTCACTAGAAGAGCAGAAGCTCGGTGGATAACCAAAACCCAGCATTTTCAGGGCAAACCCGCAAAACAAATTCATAATGTAAAGTTCGTCGATTATAAGGATGTCATCTCTTTGATTAACTCTGTGAGGTTCTGGAAGAATCGTGTTCAAGAAGAAACAAGAAGCATAATTCATCCATTGTGGGTGATGTAAGCATCAATGCAAGAGTGGAGTTCCCATTAGTCTTTTTAAACATGCGTGTATCCCCTGACGAATTCATGACTGAGGTACTACGTAGGCCTCAAGACAGGAAGGACGCTGGTTCAAAGTCCACCAGAAATGATGGAGATCTTGAAAAATGTGGGAGAAATGAATCCTTGATTTCTTAATGACGTTACCCTCCCCTGATCTCTTGGCTAGTGAGATCCGATGACTTCTCTAGTAAAAGCAATAAACTGGAGGTCACGTGTGCACTCGCGCAAGTTAAACAACCCTAGGCAGTTAAAATCGAAAAGAGTAGACCATAAGTATGGCCCAAGCAAAACTGTCAGCAAAAACATACCTACATCGTGGATCCAGGCCGTGCTGCGGAGTTCGTGCACGTGGCCCAGAATTCTCCTGGGATTTTCTCGAGGGAGATATCGGAGCTTCTATGGATTCGCCCGGCGTGCAGAGAAAATGATCCTAACAACAAACAAACAATACCATTTACAGCTTCTCGTGGTATCAACTTGCGCCTTAGGGCTTTCGTCATAAATGACGAGAAGAAACCAAAAGCAAAAGACACAGGTTTAGAGCCATTATTGGCTTCCGTCTTCTTCATGACAATGCACTATCTCGTGCAGCTCCTGACACCTTCGTCCTTGAGCAAAACGCTAGGATGGATATGACTTACCCTATCAATCACATTCACTCGACTTATCACTGAAAGATTTCTCCCCGTTTCCAAACGAAGAATCCCTGATGATGGACGACCTAGTTTTAATTACTGTATTTAAGACGTGATTCTGGATCCAGACAAAGTAGCTCTACAACCAGGATATTAGAAAGGTGAAAGAGTATTGGGAGAAGTGCGTCACTTTCAGGGGTGCACATGCAGAGAAGAACTCAAATTGGAAAACATTCTCAGATACTTACCTGCACTGCTTGACACTAACATATTTATGAGCAACCCCTGTTTTTGTGTGACAAATTTGGCCTCTCCATCTTGTAAGGCTACGTTGTTCGCTTGCCTTTCACTTACATTACTCTCTTTTACGACCTTCAGCATGACGCCAATATCTGTTTATGTTCATTATATAGTACTTATCTAATTTTGGCCTTATTTTGTATTTCTGTATATGATTTCTCGAGTTTCCTAAAGCTGCTTTGCTTGTCTGCCTTTCTTTCTTTGATGTGCGTGTCTAATCCTCTTAAATAAACACTATATTGACGGCCACGGTTCTGTCTATCTGATTAGTGTTTAAGCAACTGCACCACATAGTAATAATGGTAAATATAACTCTTGTCAGTTTTCACTTCGCTTATTAATTATTTAGATATAGTGATTGTGCCAGTCTTATTTTTTTTTATGTCATTTTCCCACAACGGAATTATATTCTGGTGTTGTTTTGCTATTTTCTGTCATGTTACTCCACCCCATCCTTTTCCCCTCCCATGAAAAAGGGGAAAAAGACTTAATTGTTTTTTCTTTAGCGATCCCCTCCCCACTCATGTTTTTATAAATATTTTGTTGGCAATTTATCATTAATTTATTGAGTAATCTTCATTACTTATATTATTGACTTGTTTTGCAAATCATTTTCATTACTTATATTGTTGACTTGTCTTGCCAAATCGTTTTCATTACTTATATTGTTGACGTGTTCTGTCAAATCGTTTTCATTACTTATATTGTTGACGTGTTCTGTCAAATCGTGTTCTTTACTTATATTGTTGATGTGTTCTGTCAAATCATGTTCTTTACTTATATTGTTGACGTGTTCTGTCAAATCGTGTTCTTTACTTATATTGTTGACGTGTTCTATCAAATCGTGTTCTTTACTTATATTGTTGATGTGTTCTGTCAAATCATGTTCTTTACTTATATTGTTGATGTGTTCTATCAAATCATGTTCTTTACTTATATTGTTGATGTGTTCTGTCAAATCGTGCTGGTTTTCACCAAGCAATATGTACCAAGTTGAAGGGGCGGTCGAGTTGGTTAATCTGATCGTTTTCTAATCTGGTAAACATTGGATCCTATTTTTAGTGAAGTCAATGCTTCTTTTCTATCAGAGGTGTAATGAAAGTCATGACCAGTCACTGCAATGCGACTGCACAGGGCATGTAACCTAACATCTCTGTTACTCCCAAACCTCACTCTGGAAGACATCAGACATGTCATAATAAAGAAATAAAAATAAATGTTTAAAGTGGCATGTCATACTATACTTCTGATTGTTGATTATATCTACATGGTGTCTTCTATGTCTATAACAGGCCATTGTTCAAATGATAGCAAGAGAAATTTCAGTTCAAGTGTTTACAGTCAATGTGGCAAAGTCCTCACGTGCTAAATACAAAGATAGCAATAGTAAGAGTGAAAGCTCAATGGCTAATGTGCAGTCACCAGTGAATATAAATGATCATCCACAAAGTCACGCGACAATGCAAATGTATCCTCTAGAGTTGGAGATTACTGTCATTAGACTCTTCGATGGAAGACATAGAGCTGGGACACAATCCTCAACATTTGTAATGGCTCTTGGGACGCAGTGGGGAGCCGCGATAGCTCAGTGGTTAGTGAACTGGACTACAAAGGACAAGGGGTAGGGTTCGATCCCAACCGACGGCTTCCGGGTTCACCCAGCCTTTAATGGGTACCGGATTTTTTTCTGGGAAAGTGAAGCGGCACGGGTGTAATACCGAACACATTACCCCAAAAATCATGTGCCGAAGGTCTGTAAAATTTATGGTCACTAACACCATATTCCCTATACGCCACTTGGCGTGACGGCGGTACTTTACTTTTTTACTTGGGACGCAGTAGTGAATGAAAACTATAGAAGTGTCACAAAAAGAGAACGTAATCTCAACATTATTTGATGTAATTATCACTTCAATAAACGTTTCACAATTAATCTCAGCATTGCTTATTAAAGAGAGTTACACGATCAAACATTTTAATTAACTATACTGGAAGACTAAGTTCATTTCCACACTGCAAAAGTGAACCAGTACGAGCTTAATGTAAGTCACTTAATAGGAAGGTTATTTGCCACATTCAAATAGTTTATTTGCTTTAAAACCTTGACCGCCTTGTGGATCGCTCAGGAAGAGTTGGTGTTAACTACCATTTTCGCTCATCTCTTTGTGTATTTGATAGTCAAAGTACGTCCATGATAATGCATGACTTCCAATATCTTTATTTTGAAGTCAGTTCATCTCTGGGGGGCCCACTCATCATCATCGAGTGCCTTCTCCGCAACGAAGGTTAGCTACCATGGAGCGCCATTCTGCTCTGTCTCTTGCTTTGATGGTGCAGGTTGTCATAGGCTGATTTGCCCATCTTTTGATGTTACTCGTCCATGTTTGTCTTGGTCTGCCTCTGCCTTTTTTACCTTGTATTTTCCCCTCCAGGATTACTTTTAGTAGGCTGTTGTGTCTTTTCTTTTAACATGGCCCAAAAATCGCATCTCTCTTGTTTGAATTGTACTTAGTAGTTCTCTTCTCATTTTTAGTTGTTTTAAGACTTCATCGTTTGTTTTCTTTTCCTCCCATCCAATTCTACCTATTCTTCTATATATCCACATTTCAAAGGCTTCAATTCTTTGTTCTGTTTTCTTGAGGAATGTCCATGTTTCTGCACCATATAGGAATATTGAGAAGATGTAACATTTTGTTATTCTTAGTTTTAGCCCTGGTGTTATTTGTTTTGATGTTAGTATGTTCTTCATGACATTAAAATTACTTTTTGCCATTCCTATTCATTTGCTTATTTCAGATGTACATTTTCCATCACTGGTATGTCCAAGGTAGTTGTAGTTCTGAACTGTCTCCAAGTCTATTCCTTCTATTTTGATATCCACTTGTGGGTTTTGAGTGTCTTCTTTGTTTATGATCATAGTTTTAGTCTTTTTGACATTCATATCTAGTCCACATTTTTTGCTTGTCATGTTTATTTCATTAAGTAATTGTTGTAGATCTTAGGATTTTCTGCTAGTAGTACAGTATCATCAGCATATCGTAGGTTATTGATTATCTTTCCATTAATTTGTAGGCCTGGCATCTATATGATGTTTATAAAAATTTGCTCAGTGTATAGATTGAACAAGCTTGGCTATAGGATGCATCCCTGTCTTACTCCTCTTTTTATATCAATGGGTGTAGAGTTCTCTTTGTTATATTTTATTATTGATATTTGCTCCCAGTATAGATTACATATTAGTCGTATGTCCATGTCATCTAGATGTATCTCTTTTAGGCATTCTATAAGTTGTTTGTGGTGTACTCTATCAAATGCTTTGATGTAGTCTATGTAGCAGGCATATATTCGTTTGTTTACTTCTGTGTATTTTTCGATTAATGTTCTCATGCAGAATATAGCTTCTTTTGCCCTGCTATTTTTCCTAAATTTAAATTGCTGCTCATCTAATTCAGTATCGATTTTATTCTGAATCCTTCCTTGTATAACATTTAGCAAGAATTATGTAACATGGCTCATTAGGCTTATTGTTCTAAAGTCACTGCATTCAACTGCACCATTCTTTTTAGGCAATGTAATGAAAGTTGATGTTGTTAGTTCATTTGGTATGTATCCTGTGTGGTATATGTCGTTGCATATCTCTGTAATCACTTCAATGCCAAAATCTTCTAGTGCCTGTATCATCTCTATCTGTATGCTGTCGGGTCCTGCTGTTTTTCCCTTTTTCATTGTTGTTATAGCTTTTTCCACCTCAGATTATAAGATTTTATAGCCTGATGTACATTTTATAACTGGTTTCTTGTCTCTCTGATCATAAAATAGTTGTGTCATATATTCCTGCCATCTATCTATAATATCCTTATAGCATTTTTTCCCTTTTTTGTCTGCAATGCATACACCTTCTGTGGCTTTTTTTTTAATTGTTATTAGTCTTTATTAGTAGAGTGCCCGCTAATCTTTAACTAAAGAATTTTCTTTGCCTGTCTATTGATCGCGACGTGTGGCCCAGCCATCTATAAAAGGCGGACAACGTTATAAGTTGTGTAGGTTGTCACGTTGATCAGTTTCTTCACCAACAATTTCGCTAACAGCTTCTTTGGAGATGAAAGATTCTAGGATATAAATGTTCAGTTTAGTTTAATTTATTTTTGACTAGTTCAGTTCAGTTTAGTTTAGCTTAGTTCAGTTCAGTTTAGTTTAGTTTAGTTTAGTTTAGTTTAGTTTAGTTTAGTTTAGTTTAGTTTAGTTTAGTTTAGTTTAGTTTAGTTTAGTTTAGTTCAGTTCAGTTCAGTTTAGTTTAGTTTAGTTTAGTTTAGTTTAGTTTAGTTTAGTTTAGTTTAGTTTAGTTAAGTTTAGTTTAGTTTAGTTTAATCGATAGATCTTCTTCATCGCACATTAAATAACTCCATAGTGCTCAGTCTGCACCCCCCTCCCTCAGTACTTGTCCCACCACCACTGCCACAGGCTAACCAAACCATTGAGCAACTCAACGACTAGGAAAGTGACCAATATTTGGCCTACTATTTTAATATGCAACTCTGCAACGTTTCTTTAATGTGCGTAGAATACATACGGGATCAGCTGCTTTCTTACATTATCGGAAAAAAGGATTGGACGTCGAATCTCACTACCCAGAGACCAGGGGACGGCAAAGCTGAGAGAAGCCATGGATTAGAAAAAAAGTTAGATCGACACTTCTTGTCCCTGGGTCGAGATCTTAGCTCTTGACTACTCAGCTCTCCCTCCTCAATGATATATGACAAGATATCTGTGCAGCGGCTCGCTTTTATGAGCTGAGGTAGAGCAGAGATTAACGATCTGATCTAGAGGGGTGAAAGGTTGAGCTCGATTCCGAACTGCTGCCTACAGATCCCCCCCCCCCAAAAAAAAAAAAAAAAAAAAAAAAAATCTTTCGATTGCTACGGGATTTTTCCGGGAAAGGAAAGCAACACTCAACTATTTTACCACTTTACCCAAAAATCGAGAAACATCAAAAGATGGACAACTCAACCTTTGACAACCTGCACCATGAAAGCAAGAGACAGTGGAATAGCGCTCAATGGTAGCCAATCTTCGAGGCGGAGACCGTAATTAATGATGATGATAACTTTGTCGATGGTAAAAAAAAACACATTTGGGCAGCGTATTTCCAATATGTTACATAATGACTGGTTATTTTTATCTTCCTTCTATCTCACTTCCATTGAAGTTTATATCTTTTGGAGTTCTGCTGTAATTCCTAGTGTCTAGTGGATATATAAGAACCCAAAGGTTACTAACAAGTGTATTAATCATAATTTAGCTATGCTAATATTTATATTCCTTCCATATATGTTTCAAGTAAATTGATCAGGAAATAAAATACCTACAAAAAAAAAACCCATTGATAATACCTGACTTTGTATAGTGTTTAAACAACGACAATCGACATAAAAACAGCATATAGTCCCGGTTAAACAGCAAGAACAATCACGCTTTTAGCGTGGCAAATAGAGAATAGCATATTAGTATACATATTTCTTATATCATCGGCATTTTTTAGCAATATGGTCAACACAACGTCAGGTTGATTTTGTTTCCCTAAAAATATCTACGGTACCCATTTACATCGAGATAAACCTAGGAGTCGATCTGCCTGGAGAATGAGTTCGACCTTTTGTTCTCATGCAAACAGTTCATGCTATAACGAACAAACAGTTCATGCTATAACGAACAAACAGTTCATGCTATAACGAACAAACAGTTCATGCTATAACGAACAAACAGTTCATGCTATAACGAACAAACAATTCATGCTATAACGAACAAACAGTTCATGCTATAACGAACAAACATTTCATGCTATAACGAATAGTCAGTCCCTTAAACTATATAATTGAGCCGCCAGATCTCAAACAGTTCATGCTATAACGAATAGTCAGCCCCTTAAATTCTGTAATTGAGCCGCCAGATCTCAAACAGTTCATGCTATAACCAATAGTCAGTCCCTTAAACTATGTAATTGAGCCGTCAGATCTCAAACATTTCATGCTATAACGAATAGTCAGCCCCTTAAATTCTGTAATTGAGCCGCCAGATCTCAAACAGTTCATGCTATAACGAATAGTCAGTCCCTTAAACTATGTAATTGAGCCGCCAGATCTCAAACAGTTCATGCTATAACGAATAGTCAGTCCCTTAAACTATGTAATTGAGCCGCCAGATCTCAAACAGTTCATGCTATAACGAATAGTCAGTCCCTTAAACTATGTAATTGAGCCGCCAGATCTCAAACAGTTCATGCTATAACGAATAGTCAGTCCCTTAAACTATGTAATTGAGCCGCCAGATCTCAAGCAGTTCATGCTATAACGAATAGTCAGTCCCTTAAACTATGTGATTGAGCCGCCAGATCTCAAACAGTTCATGCTATAACGAATAGTCAGTCCCTTAAACTATGTGATTGAGCCGCCAGATCTCAAACAGTTCATGCTATAACGAATAGTCAGTCCCTTAAACTATGTGATTGAGCCGCCAGATCTCAAACAGTTCATGCTATAACGAATAGTCAGTCCCTTAAACTATGTGATTGAGCCGCCAGATCTCAAACAGTTCATGCTATAACGAATAGTCAGTCCCTTAAATTATGTGATTGATCCGCCAGATCTCAAGCAGTTCATGCTATAACGAATAGTCAGTCCCTTAAATTCTGTGATTGAGCCGCCAGATCTCAAACAGTTCATGCTATAACGAATAGTCAGTCTCTTAAACTATGTGATTGAGCCGCCAGATCTCAAGCAGTTCATGCTATAACGAATAGTCAGTCCCTTAAACTATGTGATTGAGCCGCCAGATCTCAAGCAGTTCATGCTATAACGAATAGTCAGTCTCTTAAATTCTGTGATTGAGCCGCCAGATCACAAACAGAGATAGACTCAAGAAGCACCAAAGTTTGCCAAATCATTGGACAGCTATCACCCACTATTGTCCAACAAACAGACAAAAGAGGCAAAATGGGCACACTACAATACAAACTTTACTCCAACGCTGTGCTACCAATGCTATCCTGGACCCTAGATGCAAAAATAATAAGAAAAATAACCACTACCGAGATGAAATGTGTTAGACGAATGACAGGAAACAGCTTGAGAGACGAGATCAGAAATGAAGAACTGAGAAAATTGCTAGGAATAACCCCCGTTATAGAATATAGAAAGAAACAAGAGATAAAACTGGGTTGTCACTTGACAAGACTAAATAACAAAACACAACACAACGAGCCTTTAATAAACATTGCGAAAACCTCAGATCCAAGAGCCGATTGCGAAAAGGAGGGATTGACGGAATATTGGAAACAGTAGGAAACATAAAATCAGCACAGGCGAACAGAAGAGCAAACGATCGCAAATTATATCCTCTGAACGCTTAAACTTAAATTAGAAATAAATGAAGAAGAGCCTCCAGAAAATGCATAAGAAGCGATAAAGAAAGAAAGAAACATCAATCAGTGCTTAAAAACTTGCTGGGTGGTGAAGTTATGTAATGAAAGGTTGTCTTCTGTTGCAAATTATGAAGTGTTTTATAGCATTTTACAATTAATTAAAACATGGGAGTACAAACAGGTATATTAAACAATCCATTGTAAGTTGATAGAAACTACGAAACGTGAAGTGTGATCGAAAAGGTTGATAGTTTACAATCATGCTTGTTAACAGCCCATTTATGCTGATAGAAAGTACAGACGACATCGACATTGATTCATCAGACAGAATAGTCAATACCAAAATTAATTTTTGGACCCCACAAAGATGCAGTTTAGCGACTCAGAAACTAAAATAAAAACAGAAAGCGCTTACATAATTGCCAAGTGGAGGCTTAATCATACAAGAATGCAAATGTGTTGCCAGTAATTGTCCTCCAACATGTAGTTAAACACAAACCTTTAAATGTGCATAACCAGGCGTTTAAAGATGAATAGATGCAGACAATTATGTTCACTTTATTTATGATGCGGTTTATTGCTCCTTTTATTCTTGGACGACCGTTTCAAGACCAATTTACACGGAACGAAAATATGGTATATTTATGTATTTTGTGACTGAATTATATAGGTAGCGTGTCCTACTGTCGAATATTGCCAAATTAACATCTCCAGTTTCGCTTGTATTACGTCCTGTTCCATATATATATATATATATAGTATAGTAAGTAATGGTAATAACAAAGAAAAAGACATCACCTCAGTGCAAAATAAAGACAAGTGGAACAATATTAAAACAGGTAAATAAATTTAAATATTTGGGAACTTTGTTAACCTCAGACGGAAGATGTACAAAAGAGGTGAGATGCAGAATGGCTCAGGCAAAAGCAGCTTTCCAGAAAATGAGGAAGATACTATGCAATCCATTTTTGACAAAAAAAAACAAACAAGAAAAAGAGTTCTTAAATGCTATGTAGAGCCAGTCATAACACTGGAGTCTGTAGAAATGTGGTTTTACAGAAGAATGTTGAGAATACCATGGACAGCTAAGAAGAGTAATGAAAATGTTCTGAAAGAGGTCAAAGCAAAAAGAGAGCTAATTTCCAATATTAGGAAGAAAAATCTTCATTTTTTGGCCATGTAATGAGAAGAGAACAACTGGAATATATTGTAACAACTGGAAAAATTGAGGGACGAACAGATAGAGGGAAGCAAAGAGAGAAAATACCAGACAGCTTAAGAGAATGGCTTGACAAAAGGTCAACAACAGAAATGATAAAGAACTGTCGAGACCAAAAGTTATGGAGAGACATGATCACCTACGCCAGTAGGCCCGGATCTTGATGATGATTGTCATTATATAAATATAATGAGAATTAGGAATTGGGGAAATGACAATACAACAGCATTGATTATTCATGTTCAGTCAAAATGTCTAATCAGCTGATCTTAAACGATATAAAAAATATAATAAAGAAGTAACATTGCTGAAAGGTATACATCAGGGCTGGTTTATACCGTGTCTAACAGTCACATGTCTCGTCTAATCTAATGCTGAAGAAGGGATAGTTTCATAGACACTGACTTGATAGTTGAGGAAATGTCCTTATTATTGTTATGTCGTGTATAACCTACTATATAGTTTCATAGATACTGACTTGATAGTTGAGGAAATGTCCTGATTATTGTTGATATGTTGTCTATATACTACTATATGTGAGACAAGTAGCCTATGTTTATGTATTTTTTATTTGAGTAATTGTATGTCTAAAGTGGATTATTTTCATGTATTTAGTTTTGGAATAATTACATAGACAGAGTAACACTGTCACGAATCCCTTCCTTCGTTAATATATTTTTTTGGGAATACCAATGTCAGTATTTTATTTCATGCCGAATATATTGTACACTTTCTAGTTCAATGCAGCAGGACGTCAAAGCCTGGGAGTCATGATCCAGGCTGGCCTACCTCCCTTCAAGAAGCTAAAGGATCGAAACACTTGCTCGACGCGGTTGTATTTTTTCCTTTGCGACTACTTTTTCTCTACATCTACTAAAGTCTACTACTATTAAACATCTACTACTGCTACATTCTCTACTCGAACTAGATGCGGGTTTGAAATCAACTAAGAGTTTTCTCTCCCTTAGATGAAAACAGGCTCGGCGATGTGCGGTGGTCACAACAAGGACTTGTGTCCCATAGCGACTCAGTGTTACAATCGCTATTTTGTCTTTAGTCGTGGAGTCTGTTAAAGACAAATGTAGAATTGCATTAGAAAATAGGAAAGACAAGTTCCAACTTCTGAAGCAGTTTCCGATAATGTCAAGAAGCAATGCGGTTCCTTGCGTCACTATCCGTTCTGGTCTAATAGATTGCAACTATCTCTCTCTCACTCTCTCTCTCTCTCTCTCTCTCTCTCTCTCTCTCTGTGTTTTCTTTGTAGTTGAGAGTCGTCAGAACCTATTTTTTTTATAAATGTTTTCTGGAAATCGTTAACTCGATCCTATAGGAAAAAATAATAATGATATATCAGAGGAAAGGTTAAGGGAACTATTTAAGTTTGTTTTTCGACTATCCACCAAAGTCATTCTTTAAAGTTGATATTCCCAATTACCCCAAAAGACTTCAAAATAAAATGGTCTATAGTTAATTTTCTTGTCTTCAAATAATCCCACAAGAGGGGATTGGTGTCTTGGCGACACAATACTTGTGTAGGTTAGATAAACTGAGATCAAAAGATAATGTAACGTTGTCTTTAGTACGATATAAGGAAAGGAACTAGGCACAATAATTTGTCCTGATCACACATTTGACGCCACTACTAATTTGTCATTATATAAAAACATTACGTGCTGCATTACCAGATACGAGTCCGGCAGCTTTAATTTAAAATTACTTGTAAAATAATTTTCTTAAGTTGGGACAGTTAAAATCATAACAATTTACCAGAACGCGTTCGTGCTGAACCAAATTTAGAGCACTGACTATCCCATTACCTGTCTTATTCCTGTTTTTCCTCTCAACATTTCCTGTAGAAGTAGTTGTAGCTAGATTTGATGAACGGTGCACGTGGCTGTCTTTTTTTGTAAATCTGGATTGCAAATTAAAATGCATGCCTTAAATCGACAAGGTTCTGCAAAGTACAGGCGACAGGTACTCTTAGCCTCTCATTTAATTCATTCGGTGATAGTGTGCGTGCGTGGTGTGCTTGTGTGTATGTGATTGTGTTTGAGAAATGTGCCTCTGCATTCGTACAACAGATGCAATCAGAATACACGAGGATAACAAATATGAG
Source organism: Megaustenia siamemsis (assembly GCA_032433765.1). Classification (NCBI taxonomy): domain Eukaryota; kingdom Metazoa; phylum Mollusca; class Gastropoda; order Stylommatophora; family Ariophantidae; genus Megaustenia; species Megaustenia siamemsis. The sequence goes on from JAVIAB010000092.1 coordinate 150,753,756, forward strand.
CATAAGAGATTAAATAAAGGAATTGTAATAAAATGCAATGAAACAAAAGTTCAATATAAAAAAGTTCCCAATATATGCCTGCTTCATAGACTACAACAAAGCTTTTTATAGAGTACACCACAAACAACTTATAGAATATCTAAAAGAGATACATCTAGATGACATGGACATACGACTAATATGTAATCTATACTGGAAGCAAATAGCAATAATAAAATATAACAAAGAGAACTCTACACCCATTGATATAAAAAAGAGGAGTAAGACAGGGATGCATCCTACCACCAAGCTTGTTCAATCTATACACTGAGCAAATTTTTTAAAACATCATAGAGATGTCAGACCTACAAATTAATGGAAAGATAATCAATAACCTAAGATGTGCTGATGATACTGTACTACTAGAAGAAAATGCTAAAGATCTACAACAATTACTTAATGAAATAAACATGACAAGCAAAAAATGTGGACTAGATATGAATATCAAAAAGACTAAAACTATGATCATAAACAAAGAAAATACTCAAAACCCACAAGTGGATATCAAAATAGAAGGAATAGACTTGGAGACAGTTCAGAACTACAACTACCTTGGACATACCATAACCAGTGATGGAAAGTGTACAACTGAAATAAACAAAAGAATAGGAATGGCAAAAAGCAAATTTAATGTCATGAAGAACATACTAACATCAAAACAAATAACACCAGGGCTAAATCTAAGAATAGCAAAATTTTATGTCTTCTAAATATTCCTATATGGTGCAGAAACATGGACATTAGACAAGAAAACAGAACAGAGAATTGAAGCCTTTGAAATGTGGATATAAAGAAGAATAGGTAGAATTGGACGGAAGGAAAAGAAAACAAACAATGAAGTCTTAAAACAACTAAAAATGAAAAGAGAACTACTAACCACAATTCAAACAAGACAAATGCGATTTTTGGGCCATGTTAAAAGACACAACAGCCTACTAAAAGTAATCCTGGAGGGGAAAATACAAGGGAAAAGAGGCAGAGGCAGACCAAGACAAACATGGACGAGTAACATCAAAAGATGGACAAATCATCCTATGACAACCTGCACCATCAAAGCAAGAGACAGAACAGAATGGCGCTCCATGGTAGCTAACCTTCGTTGCGGAGACGGCACTCGATGATGATGATGAAACAAAAGTATTGATAAAACAGAGATGCAAAGAGATTGAAAAGCAACAAAAGAAAAAGAAATGCCAAAGACATGTACAAACAAAGTGAAGAATTAACAGGAAATAATACGCAATAAAAATGGAAGTTGAACATCAAAGGAAGGAGAACCGTTAAGTGAAGAAGAAAGCATAAGGGAACGATGGACAGGATACATTAAAGATTGTTATGATGATGAACGAACAGAAGTAAATATTAATGGTAATATGGAAGGATCATAAATACTCAAAGAAGAAGTGGAAGTCTTGCGCAATATGAAACAGGAAATAGCTCTTGGACCAGATAATACAATTTAACAATCGATTGAAGCCATGGGTGATTTTGAAATAGAAATAATAACAAAAATATGGAATTATCTCTACTACAGCGGTTATATAACAGATGACCTAATCTTCTCCTTCTACTATCCTTCCTCCTATGCCATTGGCGGAGAGAGGAAATGCAATCTGCGATTCTTTGTTCTTCTGTGGCCACTTCTGGTGTTATCCCTTACAGCGACTCTAGTATTCCCTTTATCCATCTCTTTCTCGGTCTTCCTCTTACTCTGTCGTTATCGTAGCGTCTACTAGCCTACAGGTGGCTGTCTACTAGCACATTGATGTCCAGCTCGTGGTGGTGGCTGTCTACTAGCACATTGATGTCCACATCGTGGTGGCGGCTGTCTACTAGCATATTGATGTCCACCTCGTGGTGGCGGCTGTCTACTAGCACATTGATGTCCAGCTCGTGGTGGTGGCTGTCTACTAGAACATCGATGTCCAGCTCGTGGTGGTGGCTGTCTACTAGCACATTGATGTCCAGCTCGTGGTGGTGGCTGTCTACTAGAACATTGATGTCCAGTTCGTGGTGGTGGCTGTATACTAGAACATTGATGTCCAGCTCGTGGTGGTGCTGTCTACTAGAACATTGATGTCCAGCTCGTGCTGACGGCTGTCTACTAGAACATTGATGTCCAGCTCGTGGTGACGGCTGTCTACTAGCACATTGATGTCCAGCTCGTGGTGGTGCTGTCTACTAGAACATTGATGTCCAGCTCGTGGTGGTGGCTGTCTACTAGAACATTGATGTCCAGCTCGTGGTGGTGCTGTCTACTAGAACATTGATGTCCAGCTCGTGGTGGTGGCTGTCTACTAGAACATTGATGTCCAGCTCGTGCTGACGGCTGTCTACTAGAACATTCATGTCCAGCTCGTGGTGACGGCTGTCTACTAGAACATTGATGTCCAGCTCGTGGTGACGGCTGTCTACTAGAACATTGATGTCCAGCTCGTGCTGACGGCTGTCTACTAGAACATTGATGTCCAGCTCGTGGTGGTGGCTGTCTACTAGAACATTGATGTCCAGCTCGTGGTGACGGCTGTCTACTAGAACATTGATGTCCAGCTCGTGGTGACGGCTGTCTACTAGAACATTGATGTCCAGCTCGTGGTGACGGCTGTCTATTAGAACATTGATGTCCAGCTCGTGGTGACGGCTGTCTACTAGAACATTGATGTCCAGCTCGTGGTGACGGCTGTCTACTAGAACATTGATGTCCAGCTCGTGGTGGTGGCTGTCTACTAGAACATTGATGTCCAGCTCGTGGTGACGGCTGTCTACTAGAACATTGATGTCCAGCTCGTGCTGACGGCTGTCTACTAGAACATTGATGTCCAGCTCGTGGTGACGGCTGTCTACTAGAACATTGATGTCCAGCTCGTGGTGGTGGCTGTCTACTAGAACATTGATGTCCAGCTCGTGCTGACGGCTGTCTACTAGAACATTGATGTCCAGCTCGTGGTGACGGCTGTCTACTAGAACATTGATGTCCAGCTCGTGGTGGTGGCTGTCTACTAGAACATTGATGTCCAGCTCGTGGTGACGGCTGTCTACTAGAACATTGATGTCCAGCTCGTGGTGACGGCTATCTACTAGAACATTGATGTCCAGCTCGTGGTGGCGGCTGTCTACTAGCACATTGATGCCACCTTGTGGTGACGGCTCTCTACTAGCACATTGATGCCACCTTGTGGTGACGGCTGTCTACTAGAACATTGATGCCACCTTGTGGTGGTGGCTGTCTACTAGCACATTGATGCCACCTTGTGGTGGTGGCTGTCTACTAGCACTTTGATGCCACCTTGTGGTGGTGGCTGTCTACTAGCACATTGATGCCACCTTGTGGTGGCGGCTGTCTACTAGCACATTGATGCCACCTTGTGGTGGTGCCTGTCTACTAGCACATTGATGTCCACCTCGTGGTGGCGGCTGTCTACTAGCATATTGATGTCCACCTCGTGGTGGCGGCTGTCTACTAGCATATTGATGTCCACCTCGTGGTGGCGGCTGTCTACTAGAACATTGATGTCACCTTGTGGTGGTGGCTGTGAACTAGCACATTGATGTCCACCTCGTGGTGGCGGCTGTCTACTAGCACATTGATGCCACCTCGTGGTGACGGCTGTCTACTAGCACATTGATGCCACCTCGTGGTGGCGGCTCTCTACTAGCACATTGATGCCACCTCGTGGTGGCGGCTGTCTACTAGCACATTGATGCCACCTTGTGGTGACGGCTGTCTACTAGCACATTGATGCCACCTTGTGGTGGCGGCTGTCTACTAGCACATTGATGCCACCTTGTGGTGGCGGCTGTCTACTAGAACATTGATGCCACCTTGTGGTGGTGGCTGTCTACTAGCACATTGATGCCACCTT